>JAGFPH010003577.1:2960-19538 GCA_018207615.1 Philaenus spumarius | reverse complement strand
ATCTCTCTCCTAATCAATCTTCATTCCCGTGAAAATATCATAGTATATACAGTCATCTGTTTGTAATTGCTTCGCCGCCGGGATTGGTGCGCGAAGCATTTTAGTAATAATCTATAAAATGTATGTTTTTAATTCATGTGGTGGTTGGAGAGCGATTACGCTTTCTACTGATATTGTTTTGGTAACACTTTCGGAACTCTTGTCGCTCGCGCATTTCTCAGTTTTGTTATTAAGGCTCGGCAAGCCCAGCCGCCATCTTGAATTTCAACTCCTATAAGAGCAATGTTAAACGCGTAACAAGATTACACGAGTAGCCTAATAACAATCAGAAATTATTCTGAATATGTAATTTTAAAGGTTGGAACTGTCCGAATGTGGATATCATTTAGTTTTAAATTTGCTTTTAGCTTAATTTGTTATTTGACTTAACTCAAAATCAAAGTTTGGGATTTTTTTCTTATTCTATAATGCTAATATCAAATAAACGGTACCAGGAACTGGCACATACTTTCTCACAAACATATTTAAATTACTAAACAGATTCACTGTGGCTTGTAGGGTGAGGTAGGAGAGTTTTTTTATTAAAGTTGGAGATTAACTAATAAATATTATTATCATCTAGAGAGAAAACTATTCGATCGATTTCGAACAAATTTGCACCAAACACGTCAATTAGGTCTTTATAGATGCACGTAAAAAGGTTTTAAAAAAATTTGAAAAACAACCCCCTTTATGGCCAAAAAACCCCCAAACATCAGTTATTATTATTAGCTAAACGAGAATTTTTAGAAAGATGCGGGTTTTTGCATATGGTAGGGCACATTAAAGGCTACAAATAAGCCAAATTTTATCAAAATCGTTAGAGCCGTTTTTTTTATAAAAAAATAATAACGAATTTTTTGGGGGTTGTTTAGCCAAAAAGGGAGTTGTTTTTCAAAAGTTTTCAAAACCTTTTTTCGTGCATCTATATACAGGCCTACTGGACATGTCTGGTGCAAATTTGGTTGAAATCGATCGAATAGTTTTCTCTCTAGCTTTGTATACTTTTATTAAAGTTGGAGATTAACTAATAAATATTATTATTATTATCTAGAGAGAAAACTATTCGATCGATTTCGAACAAATTTGCACCAAACACGTCAATTAGGTCTTTATAGATGCACGTAAAAAGGTTTTGAAAAATTTTGAAAAACATCCCCCTTTATGGCCAAAAAAACCCCAAAAATCAGTTATTATTATTAGCTAAACGAGAATTTTTAGAAAGATGCGGGTTTTGGCATATGGTAGGGCACATTAAAGGCTACAAATAAGCCAAATTTGATTAAAATCGTTAGAGCCGTTTTTTTATAAAAACATAATAATTGATTTTTCGGGGGTTTTTTGGCCAAAAATGGGGTTGTTTTTCAAAAAATTTATAAACCCTTTTTCGTGCATCTATACAGGCCTACTTGACATGTCTGGTGCAAATTTGGTTGAAATCGATTGAATAGTCTTCTCTCTAATTTTGTATACATAGAGACATACAGACAGACTTAGGGCCTACATACAGACATACAGACAGACATTTTGTAAAAACCACTTTTTTGGACTCAGGGGTCCCAAAACGGATATTTCCACAACAATCTCAACATTGATTTTTTTTGCGATCAGTATACTTTCTCTATACTATTAGTATAGTGAGAAAGTAAAATGTAAAAAGGCTACAACATCTATCTATCATCATCAATATAAATACAAATGTAAATGTGCGTTTGTTCAAAATCGATAATCTCCGAATGCTCTTAACCGATTGTTTTGAAATTTTGACACAAAATTGCATTTGAATCCACAAGTGTTTTATATACTGCAGCATCTGATGAACATAAAAACAACAAAACATATATAGGCCAGTCGGTAGAAGTGAATTTAGACCAAAAGTTCCAGTAATTTGCAATACGGCTGATTTTTTTTTTTATAAGTACATTAAAGTATGTATATTTACATAAAAAAGGTTACCAGTCTATCGATTTCCCAAAGTCGAAAAAAAATCGATTATCATTTTTTTTCGATTATCCTTAATATTTCGAGCTGGGATGAAGATAGAGGAAAATAAAAATACCGTGTAGGGGAGGTATTTTCCAACAAAAAAGGTCATATGTATGTTTAAATGTTTAAAATATATATTTTAACTCCTATGTCAAGTTTCAATTCGATATATTAAAATTCGGCCAATTTAGAATGAGCCAACGCTTCATATATGAATAAGATGTCCCCTTTTAGTGATTTCCCCTGCTGCAAAATACATACCTGCATTATCGAATTTTTTCCAGACAAACCATTGCTCGGACGAAATTAATACATATGACCTTTTTGTTGAAAAATACCTCCCCTACACGGTGGTATTTTTTATTTTCCTCTATCTTCATCCCAGCTCGAAATATTAAGGATAATCGAAAAAAAATGATAATCGATTTTTTTTTCGACTTTGGGAAATCGATAGACTGGTAAACTTTTTTTATGTTAATCTACATACTTTAATGTACTTATACAAAAAATTCTGCCGTATTGCAAATTACTGGTAGTTGTAACCTATACCGACTGGGCTAAAGAGGCTTTGGATTATTTCTAATACATTGTAAATAACAACACAAAATGTACAGGGTGTCCAGCTTCGACAGTCCGAAACTTTACGGGGTTATTTATTTGCCACCTTAAAACAAGCAAATAATACAATGTAACATGTGTCCTTTCTCGATCTGTTTTCTGTTCGTCAGTCTGTGTATGATTTTTATGTACATTATGTGTTGTTATTTACAATTTATTAGAAATAATCCAAAGCCTGTAAAACAAACTTGATGTTGATATTTCAAAAATTGACGAAACTGGAATAGATTGAAATTAGTTCGTGGGTCCGGTACTCCTAAAATCGATAATCGAAATCGACTCCTAGATCGGGTAATTTTCAAGATAACAAGCTGAGACTCAGCATAAATGTTTAAAATATATATTTTAACTCCTATGTCAAGTTTCAATTCGATATATTAAAATTCGGTCAATTTAGAATGAGCCAACGTTTCATATATAAATAAGATGTCCCCTTTTAGTGATTTCCCCTGCTGAAAAATACATACCTGCATTATCGAATTTTTTCCACACAAACCATTGCTCGGACGAAATAAACACATATGCCCTTTTTTGTTGAAAAATACCTCCCCTACACGGTGGCAATTTTTATTTTCCTCTATCTTCATCCCAGCTCGAAATATTAAGGATAATCGGGAAAAAAATGATAATCGATTTTTTTTCGACTTTGGGAAATCGATAGACTGGTAAACTTTTTTTTATGTTAATCTACATACTTTAATGTACTTATAAAAAAAAATTCAGCCGTATTGCAAATTACTGGTACTTTTGGTCTAAATTGACCTTTACCGACTGGCCTACTTAACAATACATCAGAGAATATGAAAAAATATAATATTGTTTGCCTTCCTCAGTCTGTCGTAATATTGCATATCCAGCCCCTGAACTATTTTGCCAAACGTAACTTCAAAAATAAAATTATACCATACACAGGGTGTCCCGGAACACTCTGGTCCAGCTTTGTAGAATTGTTGCTGAGGTAAAAAAAATCCATAAACATAGATCCGAAAACGCTTCGTTTTCCATTTATCCGCCATTTTGTTTTCTTACAAAAACCTAATATTTTTGGAAGTTGATAAGATATTGAGTTCAAACTTGGTATATATATTCGTTATGTAAACTTTTACCATGGTCAATCAAATTAGTACGGTGTCTTGTATATTTTCAAAATGGCGGGCATTTAAAATGTTTAATGTTAACTACCACTAAACTTGTTAACTACCGGCATTTTGAAAATATGCAAGAAACTGTTTAGATTTTTCACACCCTGGTAAAAGTTGACAACAAATAATATGTACACAAAATTTGAACTCAATATCTTATCTACTATCGGAGATATTAGATTTTTTGTAAAAAAAACAAAATGTCAGATAAATGGAAAACAAAGCATTTTCGAGCCTATGTTTATTGGAACTTTTTATCTTATGTTTACGTAGGCATCAGTTCTACAAAGCGGTTCCAGAAAGTTTCGGGACACCATGTGTAGGCCTGTGAATTTGGATTTTCCACGACTTAATTCCTGGAGAGTTCTGGAAACCGTTTTAACATCTTAATTTTCCGCCAAAGCATGTAATCTGAGTTTGTACCACCCCGGAAGTAAGAGCCATTAAACTACACAATTTTATCACTTTTTAAAGTTTTTTTCCTTATATCTTGAAACCTGTGCGTCGTACAGAAAAAGTTATTCTTTTTAAAATTTAATAGCGTTAAATTATTTGAAGAGAAAGTACCAAACATCGAATTCGATTCAGTAGTATAACCAAAATTGGCAGACAAAAGACGGCAAGTTTTACCTTTTCCGTGCAAACTTAGGCCTACATTGCGTTCGTTCTATTCTGTGGAAGAATATCTTTTAGAGGTACCTGAGCCCAGTCTGCAAGTGCCGGGAAGGGCTTAATTGTTTTAAAAATATTAATGTATTTAAATAATTATATATTTATATAAACTGTATTAACTGCGTTTCTTTATAAAATTTATGTAATTTTGTGTATATGTACATTTTATTGTTGGTATCTTTTATTTATATAAAATATGTAATTAATTATGATATGTTACAAATATGTTCCATTGGAACAAACAACAGAAAAAGTGATGAAAAGAATAAATAAATACATTTTAAGTTACTACTTTTTAATCGTACGTATCTTTGAAATGACTACTTCAATTGATAAAAACTCAAAAAATAAAAGTCGTAGACAATTAAATTGCAAGTTAAATACATTTAAATTTTCAAATTTTGTCAATTTAAAAAATTTTATTTACTGGCAGTTTTATATAGGCTATTTGGTCGTACAATACACATAAATATGAGCTGTAATACCTAAATGTAATTAGTATTGATGTTGAATAACATTTTAATTTATTTTTTTAACAAATAAGTTTACTTAGAAATACATTTTTAATAATAATAATAACAGCGAAAATTGTGGGGTTTTATGACTCCCAAATGGGCTCACCTGCTGGGTTGGTGCAAGCTCAGATTGCGTGTATTTGGGACCAAATGAAGTTATTAAAACTATTACCAGATCTCTTGGAATTAAGTCCTGGAAAATTCAAAATTTTACTGACCTATTTGATCGTAGAGTTAATACGATTCTATGTGGACCGTGGCTGTTGGGTGCGCAGTAGATAATGTATTACTTTATGTATTATCTCCCCCCTCGTCTGTCACCTCGCAATGTTCATTCCTCTACTACTTGGTTAAACCAACGAAAAAGGGGAGTAGAGTAGCGCAAATCCAACCACCAATAGCTAGGCTCAAACCGACAAGCAAACTGGATCAAACCGGTACAGCTCCACAAGTTCTCCTTAGATGGTAACTTTTAGGTTAGGTTAGGTTTTTAAGACGGACTTGTATCGCTTTCCGTGTCCCAGGCATTACAATAACGGGTCAAAACTCAAAACACACCTGAAGCTAATCAATATATGCCCTTAGGTCCGGAAGTAGCTGAAGGACGCGGAATGTACAACCGGAAGTCGGTCAGATTAGAACGTAACTTGTAAAACGAGTATATATACTTTTTAACTCGGCGTTAGCTTAAACCTCACGACACCTGCCCTGCCCTTTGTAGGTTTTTCTTTCTTCATTTTGAATTCTTACAACCGTTCCCTACCGAGCACGTGAACCTATTTACGACTGTAAGACCGGTAAAAATGGCGGAACTTCCGGTCGGAATCGAACCTTCGATGTTGGGTTATTTATCAACCGGAGATGGTTATCTGACAGAACGGCTTAAATGGGATAATCTTGTTTAATAAAGTGGGGAAGGTTCGGGGACAAAGACTAAGTGTTGTTTGGTTTTAATAACTGGGCTGGAAGTGGTGTTGGAAGCATTTTGTAGGCTTAAACTAATTGTGTTTATAGCACGGCTTATATAATAATGGTCAAACAAAGGCGACAATTTTATTTGCACGAGTGTATAATATATTATAGAGTGGCCGTCCTATCTGGCTCAGGGCCGTGTTGGCCCACATTGAAATTTTCAGGTGCCATCCCCTCTCCTGGGCTCTCCCTCGCTAGAAGCTCCCCATAATCTCCAAAAAATTTAATTAATGAAAAATGCAAATAATTCGGAAGAAGTTTACATTTTCATAAAACGTATGAGGAGGATGTGTAATGTTTGATTGTGGAACCCTTCAAAATTACCGGCGTTCCGGGCCAACAACCAACCCAACCCACCCCAACGAACATTTACGGGTGGAACCGAGTACACACGATTCGTTTAAGTCAAGACGGTCGGTGGAGGGGCGCTGTATTCTGTGTACAGTTCCATTCCAGCACCAGTACCCGCCCTCTGTTGTAAGAGCTTTTGTTAAAACAATGCTTTATTTATTAAACACACTCTATTCTTTGTTTGAGCAGTATAATTCTACTAAAGCAGTGAAATCTATTTTGAAATGTAGGCATTTAAACCATTTAAAATTAATTTGATTTGAATATAAACTAATGTGTAATATGCAAATACCAACAAAGAAAAACAAGAACTTTGTTAACTATTAATTTCGCTTCTATTTTGCTTTATTATACATTTTGCTTATGTAATTCCTGCTATGTTGCTTTAGTTTTGACTTGTAAGAGGCTTCACTGCAGTTAGGATCTGCTGTTTATTCCATAAATCTGTAACTAGGGTTAAAAGTATAATATACTAGCGGAGACCCCCATAGCAAGCCAAACCCAAATGGAACCTTCTAAAAACATATGTATGTTTTATTTATAAAAAAGTTGTAGGACTAATAATAACCTCAAAACTAAGATGGTACATAATGTTAAATTTTCAAATTAAATTATTTTTTATATTTTGCAACAGCAGTTATAATAATGGTTAAAAGAACCAGCAAGGCTCAGGTCTACACTTTAAAACCCTAATCTAAAAGCTAGAAATACAAAAATAATTGCTTCAAATTTTGAAATCAGCTGTTAATATAAATATTGGAGCAAACAGCTATATTAACTGTTATTTTATTCAATCGGTTGCTATGGTAATAAATGTAAATACATGTGTTGGTTTATCATTCTAGGCCTAACCTAAGAATTTTTTTCTACTAAATTTACAAATATTGAAATAAAAAAAGGTTTTTATCGAAATGAATTATAGCCTATTACTCAGGGATAGTGTAGCTTTTTATTAGTAAAACTATTTTTTCAATCGGTTCAGTAGTGCCAGAGATTACCCTCTACATACAAACAAACTAACAAAAAACAAACATTACCTCTTAATAATATTACTATAGATTTGTTATACACATACAAACGCTATTTATTCCGATATAAATGCATTTGCAGTTAGTTTGCAATGCCAATTATTATGCAAATAGACGTTACCATCAACATATAAAAACAAGAAATTATATTATAATTATAATTATTATTATAGACTAGAGTAAGCCCCTATGAAAAATCCGAGTCAGATTAATTAGATCACTTCAGACATACGTTATTTAAAAAAAAACTATTTAAAAACAACTGACTTTTTTAAAAACAAAAAAACTATACTAAAACAATACCACCTTGCTCAAATCCACTTGGGGGCAGCTTCTGATCCGAGACAAACCGGTGGGTCTGCGAGTTTGTTCTCTGCAAAGTAGCCCATAATCCGAGGCCGCAAGATCGAACAAAGCAGCGGTTGACGGGCAGGAGACTGAGGTGTAGGGCCTATACAAATTCTACCAATATATTTCAGCGCCTTCGTGAGTAGACTAATTTCCCAAATGGTTGAAATCCTAAAACATATAAACTTAATTTCGGTAATTCGCTCATCTCACGTCAGCTGTTCAGCTGAGTATTATTGATGTTTTTAATTTACAGTATTCCAAAACACGAGATTACGAATGCAAACGATCTCTTTGCTTACAAAAGTCACCTCGTGTACTGATTCCAATAATGCTCTGAGTAGAGGAGTTAAGTGGGCGAATAGCAGACGCTGATACTTATTTTTCAGACCAGCCACATCCGATGTTATTAAAACCACACAGTACACTTGGAGTTTTCCCTAGGGGGGAGAAAAGCCTTAAATGGTAATTAACTAAGATAGAAAGTATGCTCCTGCAACTATCAGCACCCACAATCCGCAATGCATAAGCTTTGTTAGCCTTAGGCATGTAACAAACCTATATAAAATGAAGGAGTTCTGCAGCTATTGTGCACAGGCAGACGAAACTTTAAAAATTTTGTTACATTAAGGCTCGGCAGGAGTGAAAATATATTTATGAGTTGACCGCAGCTCTCCAAGTGGCAGAAGCTGTACACTACTAACATTGAGTTTGTGTGCTTTTCATTCTTCCGCTAGGAAATATAGAGCATATTCATAAAGACAATAAAGACGGAAACTAGCAGGTCACAGACGTAACCCTGACTGTAAACGTAATGACACGTGCACGCGAGAAAATTTATCTGTGATTATCATAGATTTCTCTTACTCATTCAAAATTAACGGATATTTTATTAGCGAATTTCCATAGGAAAAATGAGCTATTGCAGTGGCCCTTATGGTGAGACCCAAGGTCGGGAGTAGCAAATGAGCACCGATCATGGTCCCCAGAACACGTTTTGGGGTGTCATTAAAATTCATATATATACACTTTTGTATCATTATTGCATCCATGTTAAAGCACTTTACATTTAAAGTTGCGTCCGGGTGCAATGTCGCGTCCGTATAAGGACGCAATAGTACAACCCCATGTTAAACAATTGTGTCGTGAACCAGTGTGATATTTTAAAGAGTAAGCTTGTTCTATATTTCATAAGGTTGCTTCACAAAATATCAAATAATATTTTTTAATTTTTTTTCAGACCTAAAAACATGTTACAAATATTTGGGTGGACTCAATAATGGTAGGAAGTTAGTAAATGATATACATTTAATAGTTCCGTGTTCTTTCGACAGAGTCGCTGCAGTCGACCTTTGTATATTTTTCATTTATACAGAATGACTAAATTAGTGTCATATTGCGTCCATAAATCTGGCAACAATGTAAAAAAATTAAAATGTAGTTTCTACATTGATTCTTTTATTCGTAACTTTTAGTTGTCATTTCCCATTCCTTGATTTATTGAAAATAAATATTCGAAGGAGCTACGGCCCAAAAGTACCAATTGTTTTTACTGTTTCTAAACTGTAAACAATAGCGCTTTATTAAAATTTCATGACGTCTGAGTAAAGCGGAAATATTCGTTATATTGTTTGAATTTAATTTGCTTAGGGGCTACGCCCCAAATACAGATATTATTATTTAATGTTTATAAACTATAAACTGGTGATTTATTTACATTTGATGTGGTGCGTAAAGCATTAAACTTCCTAGAAAGTCAGGCTTACTTTCGAATATGAACTACGCCCCAACTATATGTACAGTATTGTTATTTACTGTTTACAAACTGAAAAACTATATTATATTTGATGACCAGAGAGTAGAGCGATTGACTTCATTGTTTGGTACGGATCTATTATGCAAAGGGCTACGCCCCAAATACAGAAATTCTTATTTGCTGCATATAAAGTGTAAAACTTGTCGGTCTATTTACATGACGTCTGAGTTTATCGCTAGTTTACTTGGTATTGTTACATCTATTTTTCAATAGGGGCTACGCCCAAATACAGATATTTAGATTTTCTTTTTATAAATTGTAAACAACGTCAAATTATTTACCTATGGTGGATCCTGGGTATAGTAGCCGACATCGTGGTATGGTTTGCCATCTAACGAGCCATGGGGCTACGCCCCAAATACAGAAATTGTTATTTACTGCATATAAACTGCGAAACTTGTCACTCAATTTACATTTGATGACGTCTGAGTGTACAGGTAGTCTACAGGGTATGGCTCGGGTCCATTCTAGAATAGGGGCTACGCCCCAAGTACAGAAATTTAGATTTTCTGTTTATAAATTGTAAACAACGTCAATTTATTTACCTATGGTGGATCCTGCTTATAGCTGCCGATATCTTGGTATGGTTCGGATCCATATGGCAATGGGGCTACGCCCCAAATACAGAAATTAGTATTTGCTGCTTATTAAGTGTAAAACTTGTCGGTCTATTTACATGACGTCTGAGTTTATCGCTAGTTAACTTGGTATTGTTCCATCTATTTTTCAATAGGGGCTACGCCCAAATACAGAAATTTAGATTTTCTGTTTATAAATTGCAAACAACGTCAAATTATATACCTATCGTGGATCCTGCGTATAGTAACCGACATCTTGGTATGGTTTGAAATCTAAAGAGCCATGGGGCTACGCCCCAAATACAGAAATTGTTATTTACTGCATATAAACTGTGAAACATGTCACTCAATTAACATTTAATGACGTCTGAGTGTACAGGTAGTCTACATGGTATGGCTCGGGTTCTTTCTAGAATAGAGGCTACGCCCCAAGTACAGAAATTAGTATTTACTGTTTATAAAGTGTAAAACTTGTCGGTCTATTTAAATGACGTCTGAGTTTATCGCTCGTTTACTTGATATTGTTCCATCTATTTTGCAATAGGGGCTACGCCCTAATACAGAAATTTAGATTTTCTGTTTATAAATTGTAAACAACGTCAAATTATTTACCTATGGTGGATCCTGGGTATAGTACCCGACATCTTGGTATGTTTTGCCATCTAAAGAGCCATGGGGCTACGCCCCAAATACTGAAATTGTTATTTAATGCATATAACCTGTAAAACTTGTCACTCAATTTACATTTGATGACGTCTGAGTGTACAGGTAGTCTACATAGTATGGTTCGGGTCAGTTCTAGAACAGGGGCTACGCCCCAAATACAGAAATTTAGATTTTTTGTTTATAAATTGTAGACAACTACAATTTATTTACCTATGGTGGATCCTGCGTATAGCGGCCGACAGCTTGGTATGGTTCAGATCCATAGGGTAATGGGGCTACGCCCCAAATACAGAAATTGTTATTTGCTGCTTAGGTGTAAAACCGGTCGCTCTATTAACATTTAATGACGTCTGAGTTTATGGCTAGTCTAGATGTTATGGCTCGGTTTTATTTTAGAATATTGGCTACGCCCTAAATACATATATTTTTAATTCTGCTTATAAATTGTAAACTATGTTCCTTTATGTACATTTAGTGAATCCTCAGTATTGCGACCGACATTACAGTATGGCAAAATTTATACGCCGAAATACTGAAATTATTATTAGCTGCTAGTGAACTGTAAAACTTATCGGTCTATTTACATTTGATTAAGTCGAGTTTATCGCTAGCCTACATACATAGTACGTTTCTACAATAGGGGTTACTCCACAAATTTATAAATTTAGATTTTCTGTTTATAAATTGTGAACAACGTCAAATTATTTACCTTTTGGTGGATCCTGGGTATAGTATCCGACATCGTGGTATGGTTCGGATCGGTATGGCAATGGGGCTACGCCCCAAATACAGAAATTGGTATTTGCTGCTTATAAAATGAAAAACATGTCGCCCTATTTACATTTTTTGACCTCAGAGTTTATCAATAGTTTACATGGTATGGTTCAGTTGTATTCTACATTAGGGGGAAGCCCCAAATTTAGAAATATAGATTTTCTATGTATACATTGTATACAACTTGTCTTTTTTTATCTTTGGATTAGCCTGGGTATAGTAGCGAACATCGTTGTATGGTTCGGATCTATATAGCAAGGGGCTACGCCCCAAATACAGAAATTGTTATTTGCTGCTTAAGTGTAAAACTTGTAGCTCTATTTGCAACTGATTACGTCTGAGTTTATGGCTAGTCTAGATGGTATGCTTAGGGTTTAATTTAGAATAGCGGCTACGAACCAAATACATAAATTTTTAATTCTCTTTATAAATTGTAAACTATAATAGTTATACTATATCCAATAGTATATGTACAATGATTAATATAAATTAATAGAAACTTAATAATTTATAGTAAATTGTATTCGGAATCGGCATTTGTTTAAAAAAATAACTTCTAATAGTTGGGTTTTAAGATATAAACGTTTTCCTATAATAATGTACCTGGTTTTCGGCCCTTCGATATCATTTTCAACGGAAATATATAATTACTAACCACTTTGACTCAAATTTTTAAAACTGAAAAAAGATTCAGATTCACAATTAATTTTTCTATAAGATACTATAATTTCATATTTCCAAACGTATTTTTAAATACATAATTAATGTTTAAAATTAAGTTAAAAATTTCAATTTATGACTTTTCACGTAAAAGTCAATAACTTCTGCAATTCTAAACGAATCTTTATGCAGTTTTTATACCTTCTTGGCATTGGCCTGGTGAACATTTTTTGAAAATTTGAATCATATCAGTAAGTAAATATAGATTTCCGTAAAAATATTGAATAAATAAATATTTAGTTAATTAATAATTATATTAAATTGTATACGTACAATTATTATTGTAAATTAATAGAAACTTAATAATGCATAGGAAATTGTATAAAGAATCGGAATTTGTTTAAAAAAATAACTTCTGATAGTTGGTTTTTAAGATATACACGATTTTCTGTAATAATGTACATGGTTTTCAGTCCTTCGAAATAATTGTTTTACGAAAATATATAATTACTAACCGATTAGACTCAAATTTTCAAAATAAGTTTAATAGATCAATACAAAGAACGTAAACAAATTGCATAATGATTCATTTAGAATTGCATAAGTTATTGACGTTTACGAGACAATTCTGAACGCCTTATTTATTTTGATTCAAAAAAAGTATAAAGATTTCCGTAGGTCGTTTATAACTCGTGAAAAAAAATGACGGATTTTAAAACTGAAAAAAGATTCAGATTCACAATTAATTTTTCTATAAGATACTATAATTTCATATTTCCAAACGTATTTTTAAATACATAATTAATGTTTAAAATTAAGTTAAAAATTTCAATTTATGACTTTTCACGTAAAAGTCAATAACTTCTGCAATTCTAAACGAATATTTAAGCAATTTTTATACATTTTTTGCATTGGCCTGGTGAACATTTGTTGAAAATTTGAATTGTATCAGTTAGCAAATGTAGATTTTCGTAAAAATATTTAATAAAATAATATTTAGTTAATTAATAATTATATTATATCGAATGGTATACGTACAATTATTATTATAAATTAATAGAAACTTGATAACGTATAGGAAATTGTATAAAGAATCGGAATTTGTTTTAAAAAATAACTTCTGATAGTTAGTTTTTAAGATATACACGATTTTCTATAATAATGTTCCCGGTTTTCAGTCCTTCGAAATAATTGTTTTACGAAAATCTATAATTACTAACCGATTAGACTCAAAGTTTCAAAATAAGTATAATAGATCAATACAAAGAACGTGAACAAATTTCATAAAGATTAATTTAGAATTGCATAAGTTATTGACGTTTACGGGACAATTCTGACCATTTTAGTTATTTTGATTCAGAAAAAGTACAAGGTCGTTTTTATAACTCGTTTAAAATCCGTCAAACGGTTCACGAGTTATAAACTATCTATATAAACTTTGTACTTTTTTTAATCAAAACAACTAAAAATAACATACCACTAGTTCTTTTATAAATAATTAACATATCACACTTTCTTTTGTTCTATCTAGGTTGTACGAGTAATGTAAATGTACAAACATGACATTTACTATAGGCGGTTAGAGATAAGAGAAAAAGGGTTCCATAATGGTGGAGTATTTGGTAGGAGTTTACCTGAATAGAACAATACCTTTGAAGTTATATTCAAAAATATGTCGGCAGGAGAAAGTTATTTACTTTAAGAATTGATGTTTTAATTTATGGCAAAGGAGTTGGGCAGGTAAAACCCTTCCTTTGTTAACCCCACTTACAAACACTATTAATCAAAAAGAACACTTCGCTTGGCCCTTGAATATGGCCAAAGGAGGTACAAAGTCCACTAACAATTTCTAATTTATTGAAGTAATATTTTTTCGTTTTAGAAAATTATCTGCGTTTGTAATTGTATGTATTTCATATAGCAACATATAGCAAAAATAAATGTATTTTTATTTGTTTTGAGACTTAGATACTACAAAAACAAGGCCATTATGCATTTTTTGTTTAAGTTTCCAGCTAATAAATGATGTTTTTTTACTGAGAAAACAAAGATATTTGCTTGATTTAAAATGTGCTTTAAGGGTGTGCAATACCAGGATGGAACAGTCCCATACAGTCCTCTTCAACATAATTTATAATTCATCGAGAATTTTGAAGATAATCTTTTGTAATTCGCATGAAATCGTCATGAAAATCTAAATTATAATTCGTAGGTCACCCCAAATTTAAATTATATATTTTTACTAAAGCTATTTGCTTATAAGCAAGACGAAAAACATGATTGTCAGCAGATTCTTTTGATAGCAGTAAAACACCGGGGCGAATTTTGATAACTACTAACTTTACATTGGAGCTTTCTGTAAATTTAAATGTCCTACGCTTATTGCGAAAGCGCTCGAGTGCTTTACAGCCCAGTCAATAAAGGGCCAAACATAGTGAATGTCGGAACTTTCTCTGGTAAAGCTGAATTTTCTCCCAGTTGTAGATCACTATTAGAGAAATAATTTCTCAAAAGTCCCAGAAAATTCCAATGGAGCTTCCCCCCTTACCCCCCCCCTTTAAGTTTAAAAATCTAGACTTTTACTTATACAACTTGTATCTCATACAACTTTTTAACCAAAAGTTTGTTAAGGTTATTTTATTTACAGTTTTATTCCCTGATAAATATTATATAACTTTTATTATAAGATAGTTTATGATAAGTACAGAAGTTTTTCCGTAAATTAACGAAATGTTGTAAAAAAACATATTTTTTTAGCCACCTATCTAAGTTTTTGCAAAACCATATTTTTATTCGTCACCAAATGAAAAAATGCTTCGGATAAAAGTTGTAGCACATATCTTCCTGAGTACATTGGTATATAAACATATATAGTTATGTGTATTACTCAACTAGTAACACAGAAAGCAGTAGCAAGGAGCGCGTGAGCGCCCGGGAGTCGGCGCGGCGGTCGTAGGCGAAAGGCGCGTTATCTCACGTAGGCCTACTCCTATTCAATTAGAGTTTATTATTGTAATTATAACATTTATTCTTAACACTTATAATCGTGCTAGCCTATAGTGG
The DNA here is from genome assembly GCA_018207615.1 of Philaenus spumarius. Lineage (NCBI taxonomy): Eukaryota > Metazoa > Arthropoda > Insecta > Hemiptera > Aphrophoridae > Philaenus > Philaenus spumarius. The sequence continues at coordinate 4,310 of JAGFPH010003577.1, read as the reverse complement.
GCCCACCTTTATTTTGTAATTTAGTAATTAGTTGTGTATAATCAAAATATCATTAAAGTGATATGTTCAGTAAAAGTTGTTTTTCTGATTGTGTCATTTAAATAAGGATTTGAATTTTATCAATGAAAAAATGCTTCGGAAAAAGTTGTAGCACATATATTCCTGAGTTTATTGGTATGGAAACATGTACAATTATGTGTATTACTCTACTAGTAACATAGAAAAAAGTAGGATGGGCGTGCTCGAGGCTTGAGCGAACAGTCTACGGTATTCTTTCGTGGTCTTTACTGTAGTAGACATAAACAAAGTGTCAGTTCAGTTTGGCGGTGTGTTAAGTGAGTTTCGTCCGGTGAATTTCAATTTTATCTTTTGTATTTGAGTGTTTTGTGTGTGACAATGTAAATAAGTAAGACAGTGGTTACAATGTACTGTGCAGCGTTTTAATAAATTGGGACTCTACTGTGTTTTCAAGAGCTAGCAATGTAGAGTAAGTAACTAGACAAATAATTTCTAAATCCAGAAAGACAATGGTTATTTTAGTTAAATCAAAGACTGTATCGTTAATGTACTAAGGAGATTTTACAATGAGTTTTAATTTATTATTGTTAGATAGTTTTAAATTGTAATTAGTTTTATAACTTTGTAACAATGGACACGTTAAAATATTCTTGTGTTTTTTGTGGGGAACAATTAGAAACGAATACTGTAATGGTTGAGAAGGGGCTAAAAACTATTATTGAAACCAGTTTAAGAATCAATGATGGATTAAATGAAAAGTTAAAAGGTCAACAAAAGATAACCGTTCACAAAAAGTGTAGACTAAACTATACACGGCCGACAACAGTTGTAGTAACTATCAGGAAATCGGAGATCCCTAATATAAATTTACCTTCAACCTGATAAAGAAGTGCTTTTTAAGAAGTACCGAAGAGCTATTTGATTTTAAAAGTGATTGTTTTCTTTGTTTAAAAAATGCTAAGATCGATACAAAAGCCCCTTCACAGCGTAGAAAGCTACTGATACAAAGTACAAAGCTACTGATAGAAAGTTACTGATAACATCTGGTAACAACGATAGAAATAAGAGAAAACATTCTAAAAAAAGTGTGATGAACGCGAAGATCAGTGGGGAGAAAGGGTTAAGACCAGACTTCTCAGCGTCAGTGATCTTGTGGCACCTGAAGGAAGATACCATAAATATTGCTACAGGGATTTTTGTACATCCAAACCAACAAACACGTTAGCTAGTAGTCATCAGACACAGTTAAAATATTCATTTTACAAACTGTGCAAACATATAGAGGAAAGTGACGAATGCCAGTTTACGTTAAAGGAACTGCAAGACCTTCTA
>JAGFPH010003576.1:115632-146093 GCA_018207615.1 Philaenus spumarius | reverse complement strand
CAATTAATTAATTTAGATTTACAAGGTTTCATTTCTACAGGCTTAAAAAAAATTTTATGTTGTAATATTATTTATTATTATTGGACTTTTTTACTCTCAGAAAACAAAAATTTTACCAAACACTGCTAATGTCATTAACCATTATAAGAATGTTAAGTTTTGGCATTTTGTACAAGTTTTGAAACTTGGACTTGGACAACGCTTTGAAGTGAGCTATTCAAAAAACCTTAAAAAGAATGGTGGTAAAGCCGTTTAACCCTGTTTGACCTGATTTAGGTAGGAAGTACTCTTTTTACTGTTATTTTAATGTAAAGTTCTATCTTGGTCGTCTGTTATTATTTGTGTTTGATATTTTTCTCATTAGTGTTTGCACTGTAAATCTATTCAGTTTTGTTACTCACATCTATTTTATATTACTCTAGTCATACTTTTGTTTACATTTTGTATCGTTATTTTAAAGATATTTGGCAAAACAATGCACAACAGGCCCTAGCCCTCTATGTTTATGCTTCATGTTTAATTTACGTATGTTATAAGTTTAACGAGTGATGTGTACGCGGAAAACTAATTATTTTCTTTACGTAAAAATTTTGGAACAAACAATAATTGTAAAAATATAAACAATCCGTTAATAGAAACTCACCTGAAAAATTAAACAGAATGATTTATTAGTTAACAAAATGTCGGTTAAAAAAAATATTGTTAAAATCATAAGGTTCTAAGCAAAAATTAACTATTATACATACTTTCAGTTACGCATTTTAAATTCATTGCATTTGTGTGCATGTAAATAATATTCCAAAACTTTAACTTGAAGTTAAATACTTTTAGTTTACAAACTATTTAAGATTACTCGTTCAATTCTAGTTCAATACAAATATTATTTTTTTGAGTCAAGTTATAACCGTTATACAGGGTGTTCCCAAATTATGTTTCCAGACTTCCACAAATTGTTACTTTGGTCAAAACAAGAACAAAACTTCCAATAAACATAGGTCCTAAAACGCTTAGTTTCCTAGATATCCGCCATTTTGTTTTTTGTACAAAATAATTCATATCTAGAGAACGGTTTGACTGATTGAGTTCAAACTTAGCCTGAAGTTTCACCTGACAATGATATACCTCACGAAAAATAAACGATTAAATCTAATCATGCGTTTCAAAATGGCGGCTGTTTAAAAATTTCAAACCTAAATTACTCCAAAACCGTAAATTTTAACCAAAAATGTCAAGACACCTTTTTTGTAGCCCTTTTGATTCCCTATTGGATGGTGTAACTGTCAAAACAATCGGATAAAGGATAACCGTTAAGTTATGTGTACTAATTGGTTTGTTCAACCCGGCATCCTATACCAACACAGTAAATACTACAATATTGTATGGACTTTTGTTGTCATTACCTTTTAACTTAGCTATTATCCTTCATCCGATTGTTTTGTTAGTTACACCATCCGATAGGGAATCAAAAGGGCTACAAAAAAGGTGCCTTGACATTTTTCGTTAAAGTGTACGGTTTTGGAGTAATTTAGGTTTGAAATTTTTAAACAGCCGCCATTTTGAAACGCATGATTAGATTTAATCGTTTATTTTTCGTGAGGTATATCATTGTTAGGTGAAACTTCAGGCTAAGTTTGAACTCAATCAGTCAAACCGTTCTCTAGATATGAATTATTTTGTACAAAAAACAAAATGATAATGATAAAAGAGAATAAAAAAGTGATCCACAAACTCAACATTGCTTTTATCCGGATGCTCTGTTGACTTCCTCGAACAAAAATAATTTCCGTTTCACTTCGAGGAAATTGATTGTTACATTAAATTCCGTGACGAACATTCCTTTCCTTTGCTTGATTATGTTTTCTCTACTATATTTTCTCACAAAATATTACAGCTGTTCATTTGTTTTTAATCCGCAATGAAATCACTATACAAACCAATGTTTAAAATGTATATTAACGTATTATCATGTAAGTTACGAATTCGTATCTATGTTATGGCTTTATATTGAATGTCTTACAGATATTTCGTTTAGTACTGACGCAATGGTGAACATATGAATAGACATAATATATTAATGAACCTTAACGAACTATTTTATTGTACGAGGGTGAAGGATACTATTTGCAATGGGAAAACAATCTATGTATATATATTTATATAAGCCACTGACTCTCTCATCGATATTTCTCAAAAACTACAAAACGGATTAACTTCAAACATGGCATCGTGGTCCCTAATATGCTCCAGACGTGCAATAAGAAGGGGTTTTGAAAAAATGCTCCTAATCGGAATTAAAAAGAAAAAATCCGAAATCACAAAAGCCGAAAAATAAGGTCTACAGAGTTGAAATTACACCCAGTTATATGTTTTACTCGCTAAAAACTTAATAGATTAAATAGGTAGGAATTTTGTTAAAACAATGTATTTTCTGCCACTCAAAATGGAAAAAAAATGAGGCTTAAAACAAGTACAAAATGCAAGATGGCGGCCAATCATGACCCTCCTCTACCAAGATGGTGAATAACGCTAACATTACATTGGTTCCCTTTCCTTTGGTAGATTCTTTTTGGTTTGCAGAGCTATTTTTCCCCGAAATAATATTTTTTATTCTCTTTTTTAAAAGCACTAATCACATTAACACATGCTATTTACATCTTACATCAACACAAAGATGACGACTAACCACAGAACTTCTCTGCTAATACGAAGAATAATGGTTAAACTTCTGTAATATTATTCTTAAGTGACATAAAAACCCTTTGTAATTCAATTGCTTACGTCAAAGTAATGAAAGGGGATAGGCACCCTTAAAATTAAATCAAGCAATAGCCAAGCATTACCCGGTCCAGTAGTGCCTGTATAATTTCACCGGACCGTCAACAAGACTGTAGAAGCGATTCATTTTCGTCTGTCAGTAGGCCTACATACAGTATTGAATATATTTAGTCATTTTTTATAGCACATTCAGCACTCTTTTTTCAGTATAGTACATGACTTTACTCGAAATGATATAGGCCTAACTACAGTGAGTTAAAAACAATGTTTTATAATGTTAGTTTTTATTATGTTTATTTATATTACTTGTAATTTATTTGCACTAAAATATGGGACTGGTTCTATTACAGATCATATCGATGGACCATAGACCCTAAATAAAAATACGTTTTGGTTCGATGGACCATCACCCTATTCCGATCTCTAATATTATTTAATAAAGAATTGATTCTATGGGCCATAGAACCGATTTAGAAATTAAAATATTTTTTTAAAGTTTGGTTCGATGGTCCATCGGACCTGTTATTTGTTTTTAATAGATTTAAGCAAGAAGGTTCGATGGTCCATCGAGCCTATAACCAATAAATTATACTTTTAAGAAAAAGGTTCTATTACACATCATATCGATGGTCCATAGACCCGTTCTTATTTAATAAATATTAGAGGGTCTATAGTCCATCAATATGATGTGCAATAGAGCCACTATTTTCATTTTAAAACTTTGTAAGATAGCTGTCGAACCAGCTTAGTTTAAGTAAATAAGTGAATCCTTGTATATAGCTGTTGTACCCGACTTCGGTCATGTAAATAAGGAAAACTTGTTACAGCTGTCGTACACAATTTTATGTTATACCTAACTTAGTTTGGGTAAATAATTGAAACTTTATTATAGCTGTCGTACCAGGATTCGGTCAGGTAAATAAGGAACAGAAGTTTATAATTGTCATACCAAATTTTTTATAGCTGTTGTAGCCGTCTTCGGTCAGGTAAATAAGGAAAACTTGTTACAGCTGTCGTACCCGTCTTCGTTCATATAAATAAGTAAACAATTTTATAGATGTCATACCTAACTTAGTTCAGGTAAGTAAGTGAAACATTTTATAGCTGTCGTACCCGGCTTCCGTCAGGTAATAATGAAAACATGTTTTTAGCTGTCGTACCAAGATTCGGTCAGGTAAATAAGGAACTCATTTTTTTTAGCTGTCGTACCAGACTTAGTTTAGGTAAATAAGTAAAACTTTTTATAGCTGTAGAACTCGCTTTTGGTCATGTAAATAAGGAACAGATGTTTATATTTTTCATACCAAATTTGTATAGCTGTTGTAACCGTCTTCAGTCAGGTAAATAAGGAAAACTTGTTACAGCTGTCGTACCCGACTTCGTTTATATAAATAAGTAAACAATTTTATAGATGCCATACCTAACGTAGTTCAGGTAAATAAGTGAAACTTGTTTATAGGTGTCGTACCCTGCTTCCGTCAGGTAAATAATGAAAACTTGTTTATAGCTGTCGTATCAGAATTTGGTCAGGTAAATGAGAAACACATTTTTTGTTAGCTGTCGTACCAGGCATAGTTTAGGTAAATAAGTCCAAATTTGTATAGCTGCCGTACCCGCTTTAGGTCATGTAAATAAGGAACAGATGTTTATATTTGTCATACCAAATTTTGTATAGCTGTTGTACCCATCTTCGGTCAGGTAAATAATGAAAACTTCTCAAGTTTGTATAGGAAATCCATAATGGGTGAGAATGAAACATTCTGTTTGCTTTCTTGTGTTAAATGAAGGCTTTTTTAACAAAGGTTTTAATATGCACCACAGTTATTTATATAACAGTTTCGAGGTGGCGGAGAAAATGCATAAACACCTTTTTCGAAACACAAATTTTCTTTACAACAAATGTCCTAAAATGGTACAAATACAAATTGGAAAATTTTTATTCTACACCGTTGAATATTGTATATTAGACAGTATCATTTATTCACCAACAAAATATATGTTAAACACATCTCAAAAGAGTAGGCCTAAATATAGCTTACACACTTATCTTATAACCTTAAAATTATTTAAATTTTGCTGTAAATCTACAAATAAATAGAAATTTTATTGGAACTACTTACTTTCTTTTGATTTAAAAATGGTTAATCTCTATTATGAAATTATATAAAAACACCAATATTTACTATAAATAATTCAATCAACTTAAAAAATTAAAATAACTTCGTACAATAAAGTTAACTATTGTTAAATGGTGTCCGAATGATATTCTAGGTAGCAGCACTTTAGAAGACAATAATTTATAAAAAAAACATTTATTTACTGAAACTAGTTACACCCCGCGAATAATCACATCTCGCCCAAAAACCTATGTTATTGTTTACTTGACAGGTCTACAAAAACTATTGGAACGTTTAATTCTTTTTATTAAGGGTCTATATACCTTGCGTAAAACATCAAGGTATTTGTTTACTTTAGCGTGTCAATCGAAACTACTATAAATACACAAACCTTAACTTTTTTCTTTATAAATATAGTACTGTATTTATACACTTCGTAGAAACGAACAGTTTAGCCCAATCAACTACAAAGTTGTACATACGTTTTTAAAGTACAAACATACTGTTATCGGCCAGGTTAAGTAAAAAGTTAACATACTGTAGACATTCTGGTTTTTTTTAAATTTTAATTATATAAAGTGATAATAACGAAGTATAGGCATAATCATACTGTTATCGGCCAGATTAAGTAAAAAGCAAACATACTTTGACTACATACTATAGGTTCAAACCTTTTAGGTTTTAATTTTTTAATTTTAATTATATAATTTGATTTACACTCGTACGATTTACACACCGCCACCAATTTCTCCGCACTTCTTTTCATTTTTCTTCGTATATCGGTAACCGTTATATAAAAGACTAGGTTGGCCTCTTATGGTGGTCGAAAACTCCATATTCCTACAGATGTTTACACCTCCCGATCAAGCACACAAATGAGGTTTAAATTGGCAGTGTCCACATGTAAACAAAGGGGTGGGAGAGGGGTGAGGGTGCTAGGCGAGGGCGCACTACCACAGGCTACCTGCATTGCATTCCTCAACCCTTGTCAAGTTTTCACGTGGACGGGATGGAACCAATTAGAGTGTTTATTCAAGTGTAAAACTGAGCTGGACGAGATGGCACTCTTTTCTAGGAAATTGGATGTTGGACGAGATAGCACTTGGACGAGATGGCACTACATCCAGGCAGATGGAGGCAACGAGGGTGAGTAATTAGGGTCGGTCTCACCCGCCATAACACTGACCCTTATTAATGACGCCTGAGTGAACCAGTAGCATACTATAGTATAAAATTGCAATTGTGTATGTGATGTTTTCGTCTACACTCTTTCTAAGACGAACTCTACAAACTCTCAAAAGCCCTCTCACTCGCAATCTACGCTGCAACAATCAGCGCAGCCTAGTGTCTACATGCCCAACAACAGATTTTGACCTGCATTTTTGGCTGATTATTAAATAATGTACTTTATTTCCATCCTTATTGGACAATAAACTTATACAAAATTGCCTTGAAATATTTCCTGATCATTTTGCAAGTAATCTGATCAGCAACCAAATACAAAGAAACAAAATTGAAATACTACTAAAATTTTAAGTCTAGCTCTACTTTAATGTTTACATGCATAAGCCGTCATCACCTACTGCATCATTTCAATATCTACAAACAAGTTTATCATTCAATACTTATCTCCATTTGCAAATAACATTTTATACTTAAAAACTCTATCCCACTGATCCATAAATCCATTGACATATGCTATAGATAAACATAGCTTTCTGGTATTGGCCACTTGGGCTTTCGGTTTGAGATTTTAAGAGTGCGAATTGCAAAACGTGACACCCTCCCCCCCCCAAACATACACGCTAATGGCTGTAAAAGAGAGAGAGGCCAGAGGTGGTGCGAGTGAGACAAATGTTGGACGTAGATGTTCCAGTGATTCTGTTTTCGTAGGTCTGTCTGAGCTCGCTAGACATAAAAAACGAAAACAGCCAGAGGTAGCAAACTTATTTTCCTACCGAACTTCATGGCCAAACGGAGAGTATAGTATGAGCGAGAAGCTAAACATAAATTTAAAAGCCAGTGGGATAAGCCCCAAAGAATCTTTAGAGTGGGAGAAAGCGTTTTTTATTTTAGTGTATTACATATTTTCCTAACAAATTTCAGCTAAATCGGTTTTGTAGTTTGTGTGTGATGTTTAAGGGTCGGCTCTAGTAAAACAGAAAGCAACCTGCGACTCCAGCGTAGCGGCGGTAGGTTACGCGGACATTGCTCATCCTAAATCCATTTAAAACCCGAAATTGTTCAAATAGCGTTTTCAAAAAAATACCAAACTCTTGGGGACAAAATTCTTCATCCGAATGGCTTGATAATTTTTCGCTATAATTAATAGTTACATCATAAAAAAATAATTAAAGTCACCCTATAGCGGCGGTAGGTTACACGGACATTGCTCAGCCTAAATCCATTTAAAACCCGCAATTGTTCAAATAGCGTTTTCAAAAAAATACCAAACTCTTGGGGACGAAATTCTTCATGCAAATGGCTTGGTACTTTTTCGCTATAACTAATAGTGACAACATAAAAAATTATTAAAAATTAATTTTTTAAATTGTTAATAAATATTAAACAAAACGTTTTTCTTAATTTTGGAAAAGCCATTTGCATGCGTATTGGCCATAGCTTTAAAATGGCATATCGTTCATAATTATCCGATCAAAAATAAAGGAAAAATATGGATTTTAATTTAACATTGGTCTTATGGAGTGTCAACCAACATGGCCGACAGCTAGAGCCGACCCTTAACTTAGGAATATTAAAGGGCAGTGGGGCAAAGTCGTAAAGTATTCCATTATATATGTAAATTTGTATATATATACAATATGCATATGTGTGTGTGTGTGTGTGTGTGTGTGTGTGTGTGTGTGTGTGTGTGTAATTCTGTAAGCTAAATGTTTAACTGAAAATTTTGAGAGTTTGGTAATTTGCACGATGGTGGGAAAGTGCTCAAATTAAAGGACTTGATCCAAGGGATTCGGGATGAATACTAGTATTTCCAAAAAGTTACCAGCTAACGAGAAATAACGTAAAACATCCCCCCTAAAGAAAATCATGGGTATTTAAAAAAGTCTGATTTGTTTCAAAAACGTGGTTCTGCTTGCTTTAAAACCACGTGATAGATAATAACAAATGGTTTATCAACAAGCCAGCTACTGACCACTCTGCAGTATGTACCATAATAAAACAGAAATAGACTTTTTCCAAATAGTTGCTTGTTTTTCGTTTTACTTTGGAAATAACTAAATCCTGACTTTACAATGTTAAAGGATAAAATCTACTTTTGTTATAATCTTAGTTTCAAAATAAAACAAAATTATATTGGGCTAATAAAGTTTAATATAAAAAAACTAATTATTAAACTAATGAAAAGATGCAACTCATTTTCGAGACTTTGGACAGAACACACAAATTAATTGAAAGTAAAAATTACTTTTTATTTGTTACATTTAGTTAAAAAATAAGTGAGTGAATTATTGTTTTCGAATTTGCTTTCAAAGATATTTTCAAAATGTTTACCCAAAAACGTGACCCCGACACGCTACGACTTTTAAACTCTCAAAATCAGTTTTCCCCAGAAACATAAAATGATACCAAACACTGAATTTTAAAAATCTTGAACCCGACGCGCTACGACTTCTTAACTGTCAACATTGGTTTTCCCGTACCCAAAAACATATAAAACGATAACCTACACTGTATTTTCAAAATGTTGACCAAAAAACGTGACTCCAACACACTACGACTTTTTAACTCTCAAAATTGGTTTTCTCATACCCAGAAACATATAAAACGATACCCAACACCATATTTTCAAAATTTTGATCCAAAAACTAGAGCCCGACGCGCTAAGACTTTTTAACTCTCAAAATCGGTTTTCCCGTACCCAAAAACATATAAAACGTTACCCCACACTGTATTTTCAATATTTCGATCCACAAATTTGACCCCAACACGCTACGACTTTTTAACTGTCAAAATCGGTTTTCCCGTACTCAAAACATATAAAACGATACCTCACACTGAATTTAAAAAATTTGATACAAAAACGTGAATTTGACGTGCTACGACTTTTTAACTCTCAAAATCGGTTTTCCCGTACCCAGAAACATATAAAACGATACCCCACACTAAATTATTAAAATTTTGATACAAAAACGTGACCCCGACGCGCTACGACTTTTTAACTGTCAATATCTGTTTTCCCGTACCCAAAACATATAAAACGATACCCCACACCGTATTTTCAAAACTTTGATCCAAAAACGTGATCCCGACGAGCTACTACTTTCTGTCAAAATTGGTTTTCCCTTACCCAAAAACATATAAAACTTTACCCCATACTGTATTTTCAAATTTTCGATACAAAACGTGACCCCGACGCATTACAACTTTTTAACTGTCAAAATTGGTTTTCTCGTACCCAGAAACATATAAAACGATACCCCACACCATATTTTCAAAATGTTGATCCAAAAACATGAGCCCGATGCGCTACTACTTTTTAACTCTCAAAATCGGTTTTCCATTACCCAAAAACATATAAATGTTACCCCACACTGTATTTTCAAAATTTCGATCCAAAAACGTGACCCCAACACGCTACGACTTTTTAACTCTCAAAATCGGGTTTCCCGTACTCAAAAACATATAAAATGATACCCCACACTGAATTTTTAAAATTGTGATACAAAAACGTGACCCCGACGCGCTACGACTTTTTAACTGTCAATATTTGTTTTCCCGGACCCAAAAACATAAACAACGATACCCCACACAGTATTTTCATAATTTTGACCCAAAAACGTGATCCCGATGCGCTAAGACTCACGCTAGAAAGCTCAAAGCTTTTCAACTTTCCGCAATAAAATTTCGAAGGTTTTGGTACCACCAGAAGTTTTTCTACGACGTCTGTGAGTGCTTATATCGTTTTTACAGGAAAACAGACACATGAAAATATCGTATTATTTCATTCTAATGCGAGCCGAAGTAATTAAGTAAGTAGGCAATACATTATATTATTTGTATCCGAAAAGTTATAGATTTAGTGGTAAAATTAGATTGTTGTAATAAATATTACGTTAATTTTTAGAGTTTCATATTGATATTTAAGTAATGAGATGTTTCTTTAGAGAATGCGAGTACATAAAAATACCCTAAACGTATGCATTTTTTTTTTTGTGTGTTTAACGTCCTACTGTTTTGCACTTAAGGCTAATGAAGACGGGACCTACAGTTTTACGTGGAATACGAACCACAGCCAACGATGTCTGTTAAGAAACCATTTAGAAAATTATTCGGGGTCAATGGGGATTGAACCCGGAACCTTTCCATTGATGGTTGCCATGACGATTGATAAAGCAATGACGCTTTAACAACCACGGCCACCGTGGCTCCTAAACGTATGCATACACGCAACACAACTACTGTTTTTCTAAAATGTTTACACTCGGCCAATTATTATAATTTCAATTGATGTCCAATCGGCCTGTATTCAATATTTACTAAATGAAGGTTCAATGGACCATCGACCATCTAATATTTATTAAATAAGAACGGGTCTATGGTCCATCGATATGATGTGTAATAGAGCCATTGCTTTTATTTTAAAACTTTAAACATATCGGCTCTATAGCACATCATATTGATGGTCTATAGAGCCGTTCTTATTTAATAAATATTAGAGGGTCGATGGTCCATCGAACCGAATTTTTATATATATTATTATAAAGAACTAATTTTGGCTCAATGGTCCATCGACCCAGATGGTCAATTGAACTTTAAATAATTTAAACGGTTCTATGGGCCATAGACCCTCTCGTATTTCTTTCATTTTTACAAGCGGGTCTATGGTCCATCTATATGATGTGTAATAGAGCCGCTCCCTAAAATATATTATTTGTATTTTAATTGAAATCTGCATTAACATTCACCGTGTTATATGCTTTTTTCAGGACATGTTTACCAAATTTTAATTTTGTAAACAATAAACAATATTAAAAAATACCGGTTGTTAATAATTAATTAACAAACTGTTCTAAATTAATAGCTTACATTTCCTATGGAAATTCGCCAATAAAATAATTTCTGCTGACGAAATTTACGAACACATTCATACTAAATAATAATAGCCTACAAATATCTGACCGTACCACTACTTTCAGTTAAAGAATAAAATTAGTGTTAGCTTTCGTTCAGCCCGGATTTTACTTCCGATTTGGTCCAATTTTTTTTTCGTCGCTTGGACAAGTTTATTATCAAAAGCATTCATCGATCGGAAGCACGTTTTCTGACAGGAAGTAAAAATGTTTAGATGTTTCGAACTTGCATGAACCTCCTATATTTATAACGCAAATAAATATAGGAGATTATTTTGCACATTTGGTTTTTTTTTTTACGTGACCTTATAGACCACTGGCTCCACCAAAATCAATCAACACGTAAAATACCGTAAAAGTACCTAGATCAAATGCATGTCGGGAATTTTACCGTTGGCACAGCTTCGCCGCAACGGTAAGTTCCATAGTCCGAGGGAGCAAGGTCGAGGTGGACGTTGAGGTGCAAAACAAATTTACTAATCTACTAATATATTTCGTACACACAGTCTATTAAGCGCCTTCGTGAGTAGACCAATCGCCTAAATAGTTGTTTTAAACCCTAAAACATACAAACTTAATTTTGGAAACTCGCTCAAATCACGTCAGCGATTCATAAGCGTAATCGAATTATTGAATAATTTTTAGGCTTTACAAAATATTAACCATCTTTCTTTCATTAACAATACTAATAATATAGATTTTTTGTCTAATATAGCTTATTGTAGTATTTGTTTATACTATACAAAATTAATATATTAATACCATTTGATATGATTGATATCGTTATTTTGTTTCGGTAAGTTATATCGAATGTCTGAAACGGTTCCTATATTTTTAGTTATTCGTAATACGGAGAAATTGAGAGGTTTATCAAAGGTGTACCCATTCCTGATAAGCAAAGCAGTTACTGGAGAGCGGGAGCTTTAAAGTCCATAAGCAAACTTTTACTGAGAAAGGTCCGCTAAAGACATAACTTTTTTAAAGAAAGAAAATTCTTTATTCCTCATAAAGACAATACAAAAGTCATCTTTACATTTGTATAACAAAATTATTAACAAATAAACTTACAAAACTAAAAAATAAAATAATAATCTCCATGAAAAATACAGGAAACCTTTTAGGGTTAGCCTGTTCGGGTTCTCTAACAAAAGAAAAACTAGCAATCCCTAAAGTGCCAGTATATAACCACTAGACAAAATAGAGTATCATTACATAAATAAAATAGTTGAAATCTATGAAATGCAATATGAATTGAAAAAGAAATATACAATACAAATTCAAAAATATTCTCGAATTATTTTACAGAGCACATTGATATTATAAACTAAAAACAGTCAATACAAACAAGGCTCAGCGAATGACAAACACTTACTAACATAAACAAAATTATCCAGATCATCATGAAAATAACAAATTTTTCAGTTGCATTAAACAATTTTGTTTTAAATATTATGTCTTTTAAAACACACAAAATCTATTAAGAATGTTTGATGCAGAACGCAAATAGAATCTCACAAAAGCTTCCTTTCAGTACGAGGCAAATCTCAATTATTCTTGGACCGCAGTCTGTGTTGGTATACGTTCTCATCGAATAAATTCTGTCTACTTCTGAAAAAATTCAAAATACTTTAATAATACAGAGATTTTTGTCTTACAGGAAGAAGTTTTTACTCCCTAAACAGTGGTAAAGAATGCAAATTTATTTTTTAAAGACTCAGTACGAGTAGCGTTGGACACCGTATCTATCGCTCAGTATTTAGTTACGGTGTATTAAATAACTAGGATAGTTTTAAATATTTTCTGCAATAATAATCGACTCAAAATTGTTCATACGTTCTTAATAATAAAATAATAATAATAATAAAAATTTTATTATTTTTATGTCTTTAAAAGAGTGTTTAAATTAACTTTGTTAGAAAGTTTAACCGCAAAGAAATGTCCGTTTTACAACATGTGATTTGGTTTTTAAATTTTAATACCTCAATGTGTTACAATTTATTTGCACTTTAAACATTTTTTAAAGTCAAACTCCAACAAAAAATACTTCTAATTATTATTCCAAAGCTACCAATGATTTCTCATTAGCGCTACCTCGCGGCGCTATCATGCACTATTTTCCCGACAACCTTTTTTTCGGCACACAGCCCCCGTATGCATGCATAATCTATTTTATTATTCATGATCTATGCTAAAAGTGTCTACTTTTCAATAATCCGTTTTAAAATAGCGGCCGTTTAAACATTTAAATAACTAAACAACATTAACGTCAAGAGTAAATTTTAGTAGCCCGTTTTATTTTCATTATAATGGTATGAGTGTCAGAACTTTCAAACAAATGTAACGCACACAGGAACAAAGCGTAGGAAATAATTAATTAGCAACACCCATATATACGTAAAACAACTTCTGGTAGTATTAATTGGTTTTGATGAGTTTACAAATACAGACTGACACTGTCTGCAATGCACACTCATTTAGGCTGTTATACTGTTATCTTTTGTTCGACAATTTTGACGGTCATAACATTCGATAGAAAATCATATTGGCTACAAAACATTTTCTACAAAAATCTATTGTGTGTTAGTTATTCTCGTTTAAATGTTGTTTTTAAAGCTAGGTGTTTACGTTGTTGAGTAACTCAATCAGTCAGTGGCGGCTCCTTGTAAGGTTGTTTGGTTGCACAACAACCAAGAAAGAAAACAAATAATTAATCACATTAATATTTCTTTAAATATCAGTGCATTATCAATATCAACCTGATTTTAATCAAAAATTTACGGCCAAGAATGTCCCCAAACGGTTGAAAAGCCGAAGAACATCAACCCAACCTTCGCGCGCAGCGTCTCGGAACGCACTGCTTCTGCAACCAGAGCCGAATACAGTTATTAACATTAAAACTGGTGGAGGATTTGTAACTAATAAGTTGCTATGGAAACTCACATAAAGCCTTCAGGTGCACTAAAGTTCTGCAACAAGCCACCTGGGCGCTAGGTTTTGCCCGCCATAATGTCTTGATGTTCATATTTCATGTTTTGTTTAGTGAATAATGCAAGACATTTTGAGGTTATGTGTTGTTAGTTTTGTTCTCGTATTTTGGCTAGCTGTGTTTGGTGTTTATTTGTTTTAGATTGTGTTAATATATTTTAGTGTGTATGTCTTTAGTCTGGATTCCATTACAATAGTGTTTTTTTTACATTATTCTTCATAAGTTGTAGCAATTGAATGGGCCTAGACAGAGAGTGTAGTGTGTAGTGTTGATTAGACGCCAATCAAAAGCTGTTAATATTATTTTCATAATTAATATTCGTGCCGTTCGTGATTTGATTATAGTTTTATTGATAGGCCTCAACCTATTACCAAAATGTTTAAAGCCATTATCCCAAATCTATTTACACATCCATACAATTCAAATAATAGTTTTTCAACAAAAAAGGATAGGCCAAGTTCCTAAATAGGATGTGGGGCGGGTTCATAAATCCGATTATGTTAATGCTATGTTCAGGTTACGATTATTATAAAATTAAAATTCCGTTAAGTTTACCCTTCTGAAGAACAGACGGATGGACTTTCTTTTTAAATGAGGTTAGTGATATTTAAACATATAATGTGCCTAAATTCTATGTTTATTCATGCATGATTTAAATTGTTATTTTCAGTTTATTTACTATTTTATTGTAGGCTAGTATACCCTTAACTGAAAGCTAAACATTTTTCACTTGTTTCACTTGTACGTAAAGGTAACCAAACCATTTTAATGGATTTAAGTTTAAAATGTTGGTGTAATTAAGACAAAAACGTATAATTCCACGTGTAATTCCTCATCTAAAATAATGTGTTAAATTGCGTTCATATTCCATACCCCCAGAGCCCCCAGAAATTCTCTCCACATAATTGGCGGATTCTGATGTCGTTTCAGAACGCATCTATATAGGAAATCTAAATCAACTTATCGAAACTCTCAAAGAAACTTCAGAGTTTCATCTTAAAAATTATATAAATATGCAAATACTATATCGATTGCAAACGAAGCTTTCTCCTTGATTGATAATTGTAAAATTGCAAGGGTTTATAAAAATTTAAGTGAATTTTATTTAAAACTCTGTTTAAAATTAATAAGGTTGTTTTTTAATTTAATTTTTATTTGTAAGTTTATATTTTTAAAAGGGCCCAGTCTAAAGCGTAACGTAAAACGGGCTTCGCGATTTTTCCGTAACGACAGGTATTACTCGTTTTGAACGGCTTAAGTTTCGTCCATCCATTTTGTATCCGCCATCCTGAATTTTCAAATTTTATAATATATTAGTAATAATTGTCTCCAAAAACCAATAAATAAACAGTTTCATCCAAAAATTATTTATAGAAGTTGAGATATTGAGCTATTTGCATTTTTTTTAAGTTTTATATTTTCCGGTACATTAAAAAAAGAAAGAAAAACGGACAGCACAACACATTGTTTTAACTTTAATCTACGTGCCCAGATGAAAAAATACAAAACGGTTAACCTGCACCGAGTTATATCTTTTTTAAATTTTTACTGGAATACACGTAGAAATAATTGAAAATCATATGATTTGTGACGTTTATGGCAGCCAATTCGAGCAAGCTTGTTTGTTTTCTTTTTATGTTGATCTCATATTAGCGACTAAAGATTTAATAAAAATTAACTTACATAAGAATTTTTTTTTAAATCTCAAAAACCGTTGAATTTTTGAAGAAAACGGAAGCCATTTTGTATTCGCAATGATGAATTTTCATATTTAACATATATTCGTGAACAGTTCCTCCAAAAACGCCCAAATAATCGGTTATCCAAAAATTCGTTTGAGAAGTTGAGATATTAGAACTTGAAAATATGTTGCAGCATTTTATAACTTTTCCGGTACATTTAAAAAAAATAAAAAAATAAAAATAGGACAACACACACAAATTGTTTTAACTTACATCTACGTGTCGAGACGAACAAATAAAACAAAAAATCATACAAATTAGTTAACCTGCACCGGGTTCTATTTTATTTTTATTTTTACAGGGATAGGCTACACGTAGAAATCACTAAAAATTAATGATTTGTCACGTTTATGAGGGCCATTTCGGGGAATCGTGTTTGTTTGTTTTTATTTTGATTTCATATTCGTTATTAGCGACTAAAGATTTAATAAAACTGAACTTACATAAGAAATGTTTTTAAATCGTCAAAAACAGTTAATTTTTTAAAGAAAATTGCAAGCATTTTGTATTCACTATGTTGAATTTTCATATTTTGTATATATACTCGTGATCGGTGTCTTCCAAAACCCAAAACTACCAGCTTCACCAAAAAATTCGTTTTAGAAGTTGAGATATTTAATTTTTTTGACGTTATAGATTTTTCCGGTATATTAAAAAAAAAAATACGAAGAGCAAACAATTTTTTATTCAATTTAATCTACGTGCCAAGACGAACAAATAAAAATAAACGTAAAAATCGGTCATCCTGCACCGGGTTCCCAGCATTTGACCTTTTTTGTCTATTTTACTGGCTTATAAAAGTGTACATAATATCGCAAAAGGAAATAACATGGCTATAAACTAAAGGCAAATTTTAATTGATGTTTAATAAAGATAAATAATATTGACAGTTTTGAAAAAAAGACGTTATAACAAACCTACCAACAAGCGTTTAGGTTTATTCCTTCATGATTTGTGCACTTATTTTGCCTAGTGAATTTGAAATCACTTCTAATAACGAAATTTCTTTTAAAAATTAGAATAGTTCAAAAGTAATTAGAACGGTTCTATCAAAATAAAATCATGAGTTATTTTAAATGTCCTACTACTAATGCAAACTTGACTTTAGAGTTTCAAATTAACTGAATTACATTCCAGCAATCCTTCTGCCTTATTAACTCATTGAAGTATTTCAACTTAATTATCAGAAATGTCAATCCGATATTTACATTTTATTGTTACTAATAAAGTAAACTCAAAGACGTTTAATGTTAAACTCAGACAAATTAAAAACAATGCGCTGAATAAAAGAAAATTCAGCTTTTCTGTTTATGAGGATAGTTAAAGGGATTTAATTTCCTAAACCGAGGGCAAGCGCAAAATCTAGGAGCGATTAGAATTTACGACTTTTGGGAGAAAGAAGTATTCAGAAAATGTATCGTGCTGATAACAGCTGATATGCTGACAGTAAATACTTTCAACCATAAATATTAAAAATATAAAGTAAAAAAATATATATGTCTTGAAAATATATTCGTAAGCATAACCTATTTTAATACATAAAAATAAAAGTTAGATGAAACAGTGAAATATGATATTGATATTTGAATCGTGTTCTTTCATTGTAGAAAAGGGGTTTGCTGCGAATGTACTCGTCTAATGCTGTTTAGATAATTGCTGCTTGGCAATGAAATGCATTGGTAAAAATATACAACACTTTTATTTGACCAAACTAAATTATTTAGTGTCGGTCTTCTAACTGAAACGCCAACCGCTTCCTTCCTCCACACACATATCTGGAAAATAATAAACAAGATAAAAGATAAGTTCTGCTGGTAAAACAACCATGTCTAAACCATGTCAACAATTCATGCCTGTTTGTTTTAACACAAGTACATATAGAAATTATTATAACTTCCATAATAAGAAGATTAATAAATTAAATATCTATACCAAATAATTAAGTTTACCGATATAACAACAGTTAACATATTATTTAAAAACATAAATCGTGACTCAGGGGGTTTATATGCCAAAACATATAAAGTTGGCATAATGAATATTTCGATAGATAAAATGAGTAAATAATATGCCACTGTAATTACCCTACATGCGAGCTTATTATATAAACAATACCAAAATACTTCCATAATATGTATTTTAGAAAAACAATTAATTACTATTTTTTATTAAATTGTTACCGACGTAAACGTTCTTTAAAATGTTTACAAACTCCAGTTTGTTTTTTCACTAATTTTGACAACATAGAATTTATTAGATTGATTTATAAAAACATAGACAGTAGGTGCACAATGTTCACATAATTTGGCTTACCAGTTAAAATTTTATAAATATTATTTATATTACTGAATTATTATACGTTGAAAAACAAATTTGAGGCATGTATAAAAACGAATATTCCAGTTTTATTAAATTTTAAATCAAATATTATACGTAGTATATATTTACTCCCATCGCAGATATTGTTGGGAATCAAATATGGTTTATAATCCAGATTAATTGGGTTAGTGAGGTAGGATTTATACTATAACTGAGGTGAGCAGGTTGTATTGTTTTGCATTGCATGATTATGGTCCAAGTCACAGATAATTAATATTAATTATTTACCTTAAGTCCGTCTTGTGACTCCTAGTCGTTTAGTTTAAGACGACATGTATTTAACTATGTTAAATATGTAAACATTTATTTAACTATAGACAAGTTGATTAATAGACATATCAAAAAGAAAAAGAACACGAAACGCTCTGAGAATGACACTACCATAAAAATAGCTATATTTCTTCAGAATATACTAAATATTTACCAAATGTCTTACAAAACGTTTTCAAGAAACATAATATAACCATATCATTCCGTACTAATAATAACTTATATTCTTCGTTAAAACCAAAAATGATCACCCCAATAGAGGAAAGGTCCGGAGTATACAGAATTAATTGCCAAGATTGTGACAAACATTATATCGGTCAAACAGGGAGAACGTTTAAGGAACGTTCTAAAGAACATCTCCCTAACAAGAGCTCTGTTATCAATAGGTCAAATTATGCACGTCACCTCATTGAATCGGATCATAAGCCGGGAGACTTCAACTCAACAGTAGAAGCCTTATACACGTGTACAAAAGGAAGAATAATGAATGCTATAGAGGAGTTTGAAATATATAAAACATTCAAAATAAAACCAGATGACGTATTAAACGACAAACTTACGTTCAACTCCCACTATTTGTACGACACGGCTATCAACCATTTGTATAAAACATACAGAGATAACGATCAGTAGGCTGCACTGCATTATACTGACCGGACGTTGAGATGCGGCTTATTTCTTGTATTTATTCGTGTGACGAACTGTGTTTGTGTGTTAGTGTGCGTGTGTAAATGTGTGTGTTTATAAAATTTTAATGTTTTTAATGTTCGACGAACTCACCAGAGGGATGACCAGATGATGGAGTTACGGCTCCGAAACATGTCGTCTTAAACTAAACGACTAGGAGTCACAAGACGGACTTAGGGTAAATAATTAATATTGTATTGTTTATCCATTAGCGTATCCTGGATTATGCTCTCCGTTGTGGTAAAACGTCCATCAAACCTATACACCTCTAAAGGTATGGAATGAGTTTAATATTTATTTCTACTTTGTTTGAACAACTATTCCAAGACATAAAATCTAATTAAGACGTCTAATCTTTATATTCCTAACGTATATTTCTTTTAAAATTCAACAACGAATATAATTTCTTTACAAAAAAAAATATAATACGTGACTTGACAGGTTAACAATTGGTTTTATTTGCATTAGAAAATAATAAGTTCTTCATTAGTGTGTGTTGTTTGAGTATCAAATTGTTTCGAATTAATAAATTTAAATTATTCCTGACAAATACTACATTTATTGCGAGGAAGTCGCTCGTAAATGGCTAAAGCGTTCAGAATATTTTATACATACGAACCGTGTTCAACTGTTCATTAAAGGGAATATTGAAGTAGTGTCAAATTGGATTCCACGTTGACGTCCTATAGGAATTCGATCGCAAACCAGTACTATCTTCACCGGAAATGGGTTTTGAAATTTTACTTTTAAATTCTGTCAACTGCAAAATGTATGTGCTACAATGGATTGTAATATCAAAGACAAACGAAAACGAATATATGAAATGTTTTCACATGTACCCACCATCGTCGTAGTCGATAAGTTAAATTTACAAACAGTGAAACCTTAGGGTGCATTGTGTTATCTGGTTTTAAATATATATATTACTATTATACAAAATAATATAACTGGAGATGACCACTTGCGTTTATAGGGAAAGAAAATTCTCTTATTTGAATCACTGCTGTACTTAAAATGCTTATCCAGATAAAACAATTTTTCCATTTATCATTGATTTTTCATAAGACTTATTTTTGCTAATGTCCTGAGTAACGTATTGTAATAGAATAGTGCCCGTTCGGTATGCCATTGAAAACAAATATCTTCATATACAAATTGTTTCTGCCTGAATAGTTTCCAAGATAAAGCAATATTAAATTTAGCATTGTTGACCGAGCGTAAGCGAGGTCTCCGTTTTAACTCGACCGTTCGGCATTTCGTCTGTGTGTCTGTGTGTCTGTCTCACGATTACGGCCAAACGCCTTGACCGATTTTGATGATTATTTGCATTAATGTTCCTTATTTCTAGGCCAAGCCATGTATATATACGGTTTTTTTCCATTTTTCATTTTTAACCCCTTAAATAAAATAAAAATGGTGGTCGGACCGTTTCTCTCAATGTAAGCTTTTTTCCAAAGCCAGTTTGTGGCTTAACCGTAAGTCTAATTATTTAAAAACTGATAACATTTTGTTATTGAAAATTAAATTTTAAACAAAATTGTATTCTTGATTTTTTTCCGTATCTCTAACGGTAAGCTCACAACAAAATGGCCGTAAACTTTGAATTTGATAAAAATCGTCCACGTTTTTTGTGTTTCAACCATGTTTTTATACGTTTATTCTAAACCAATTCAAAAGGGTTCCATAGCTTTTTTGTAGATAAAGGTTTAAAGAATTCATATATGCCAGTAAAATAAATATTGAAGTAAAATTAAGAAAGTTATTAGCTCAAGAAACAATCACGTTCAGTAACGAAAGGAAAATGTTTAACTTTAGGCCTACATAAAAGTAGAAAAAATTCTTGTAATTTTTTTCATAAATGTAAAAAAGTTTCGTAATTTAGTTCTAAATAGAATTGTATAAAAATATTTATCAATTTCAAAATTCTTATTTTGAAAAGGCCAGTTTTTATGTTCCTACTACAAGACTGCTAACAAAACTAGGCCTGTTTTGAATAGTAATTTAGGAGTATATCATTTGCCCAAAAATGACATATTATTATAAGAAAGAGTAGAGGATAAATCAAAGAATTGAACTGTATACCTGTAAATTATCATTGTAAATTTCATAAAAGTATTTGACTTGGCTTTACTTGAATTACAAAATGAGATGAAACAAATGAAACTCCTCGGCGATAAAGGACATACAAAAAATGACCGTAGGACACCGTGGGAAGTGTTGGTACATGGGTTCAGATCACTATCACGACGTTTTAACATCGTTTGTTTTCATTACTGTTTTCTAATATTGGAATATGATATGGAACTTTTAAGTTAACTTATGATACATTGTTAAGTTTGAGTTATTTAAGTATGTAAATATTTAATTGTATGTTGCCCCTCTATAACGCGATATTTTTTAGCTATCTTACGCATTATTAACCTAAATAAAACACAATGCCTCTAAAAGAAAATCTTTAGCAGTTAAAGCTCAAGAAAATATATAAAAACGAGAACTAGAAATCCCGGAATCGCGGGAATTGTAAATAATGTTTCACTGGCTAAACCTTGTGCTTACTTCCTTACTGGCACACTATTTTTAACCTAAGCTCAAAACCAAATTTGTTATTTCAACGAGCGAGGTCTACTGTTCACAGAACTACTAGTTAGTTATCCTATAAGAAAATAGACTACAGTATGTATTTTTCTTTTCTGAATAAAGTATAGTAATACTATATCGCTCATTTTACGTTTATTAGAGAACAGACCCAAAAATCAAGTTTGAATCATTGTTATAACCTAAACTATTTTCTAGTTATAGTAGGCCTACTTTAAAACGTGTTTCCCCCAATAATAAGTTGGTCTTTCTGCAATACGCCTGTCCTGGGTACTTATATAGTAAAATAATAGGGACAAATCGAAGTGGCGTCGGACAATTATTTTAATAATAATAACTACCTTAATTAGTCCCGACATAAATTAAAATAAATATAGTTTAAAAAAACTAAAAAACACGCTTTTAGAGCATATCAAACTAAAAAGTTAAAAATAATTTTTCAAATAAGCTTAAAACAATAATAAACGATAAATACTAGCATTATTGTAAAAAAAGCGTTGGGCGCTCGATGTACGAGAAATATGGACAAAGCGCCCCACGCTTTTTTTACAATAATGCTAGTATTTATCGTTTATTATTGTTTTAAGCTTATTTGAAAAATTATATTTAACTTTATAGTTTGATATGCTCTAAAAGCGTGTTTTTTAGTTTTTTTAAACTATATTTATTTTTCACTTTTTAGTTCGATTAATTATTGAAAAAAAAACTTGGCCGTGGACGGGATTAGAACCCACGATCGGGGATTGACGTCAGCGACGACCCGCGCCTTAGACCGCTCGGCCAACGATTGAACTCCGGTAAGAGAGATATAATAACAGTAATTAGCCACTGGCTCTTAGTCCAAAGGAGAGTTACTTACAAACGAACATACATACATACATACAAGTGAAGCTAATATAAGCGTGTTAAAAAAAAAATGTATATCCTACCATAAGTAAGGTTATTAAATAGTATGTTTTATCAGGTGTGATGTTAGTATTTTCTTTGCCATTTTACCTTTCTAGAAGTTGTAGTGTATCATAAACCTAATCTATATATATATATATATATATATATATATATATATATAAAAGCGAAATACCACTCACTCACTCATCACGATTTCTCAAAATCTACCGTACGGATTGAAATTAAATTTGGTACGTAGCTTCCTCTAGAGCCATATGTGTTCACTAAGAAAGGGTTTAAAAAGTTAGAAATTTTAGGGAGTGGGGGGTTTGGGGGGATCAAAGTTATTAAAAAAACTATTTATTCAAAACTACCGAACGGATTAGAATGCAATTTGGTATGTAGCTTCCTCTAGGGCCATAGGTGCTTACTAAGAAAGGGTTTGAAAAATTGAAAATTTTAGGGGGGTTTGGGAGCTACAAATGACTAAATCACGATTTCTCCAAAATTACCGAACAGATTGGAATTAAATTTGGTATGTAGCTTCCTTTAGGGCCATAGGTGCACACTAATAAAGGGTATGACAAATTTCGAAATTTTAGGAGGGGTTTGGGGGATCAAAGTTACTAAAATCATTATTTCAGATCTTTTATTATTATGACAATAGTGCTTTTATTATTTAGGATCTATATATATAAAAGTCAAATACCACTCACTGACTGAACATTTAAAAAGAATACAATTACGTTAAAAAGACTGGAAATACCAACCACCACGGGCAACGCCGTACGGGTCAGCTAGTTTACTATATTTGTGTAAAGTATATGAAAAGGATTTCCGAAAAAAAAATTTTCATTTAATTTAAGTGCGTAGTAAAACACATTTTGTCCTCAGAAAAAGTTATTGCACTTAATTTAAAAATAAAATATGCACTACTCTGTAAAAAGTATTTTTTTAGATTATAAACTTTCTATTATATTTGGTTTATTGTTAAGAAATAATAATGACACAAAGAAGATATCCAAAGAGGGTTTAATCGAAATGTTTTTCAAGATTGACATTATGGTAAAAAAGTAAAAATAACCTTCAAAAATGTAGGCCAAAGACTCAATATGCTTATGTGCGTTTGGTTAAACTACGTTCCGACGTAATCAGCTGTCACTTGTGGAATAGAAATGGTTCTTATACAACAGCTCCACAACAGCTGGTTCTTATCAAATAGAATAGTTGCATTGTTTGGCCGATAGATCGCCCCCGCTGTACAACATAAACAACCTTTGTCATTCGATCATAAAACATGTATCCTGTAACTTGAATGTTGTGCATCGTGTACTCTGAATGAAAAGTAGTTATAGTCACGTCTCTTTCCGTTCATATTCAATTAAATTTATTTCACAACAGATGACTTCCACACAGCATGTTCCCAGACCAGTTAATTTAAACCTTTGTTCATTGCTTTTTATCACCGAATTTTCATAGGAAAGATTAGCTATTGCAGTGACCCTTAAGGGTCTGCTCCAGTAAACGAGAAAGCAACCGGAAACGAAAGCTCTTCTCATTGTATCCCTATCTAAACAGTGCAATTTCTTGCAGCTGAACGCTTTGACATTGCCACATTTCAAACCATTTTATAAGTCTATCTTTTGTAATTGAGTGTTGAAAAAAAACTGAATATTCTTTATAAAATTTCGGATCCGGCTTGCAAATTATATTTCATTATTCATTTTTTATTGTGTTTGGAAAAAAATTCAAACTTTGTACTTACAAAATGTCAATTACATAACAAATCAAAAGCATTAAAAAAAATAAATAAATTGCAAGACGGATGCGTATTGTGATTGTGCTTAAAATGAGACCTTGCAAACAATTTTATGTTAAAAAATAAACAAAATAAATGATTTTAAATTTAACATTGCTCTTATGGGATACAAATCCTAGATGGCCACCACTACAGCAGACACTTAAAGGTAAGGACCTAAGGTCGGGAGTAGCAAATGAGCACCGATCATAGTCCCCAGAACACGTTTTGGGGTGTCATTGAAAATACATATAAAATACAAATCCACTGACTCACTGATCACGATTTCTCAAAAACTACTGAACGGCTCGAAACGAAATTTGGTATGTAGCTTCCTCTCGGGCCATAGGTGCTCACTAAGAAAGGTTTTCAAAAAATTCGAAATTTTAGGGGGGTTTAGGGGGTCAAAGTTACTAAATCACGTTTTCTCTAAAACTACTGAACGGATTGGAATAAAATTTGGTATGTAGCTTCCTCTAGGGCCGTAGGTGCTCTTTAAGAAAGGTTTTTCAAAAAATTCTAAATCTTAGGTGCGGGGTCAAAGTTACTTCATTACGATTTCTTTAAAACTACTGGACGGATTTTAATGACATTTGGAATGTAGCTTCCTCTATGGCCGTAGATGCTGATAAGAAAGGGATTCAAAAAATTTTAAATCTTAGGGGGGTTTGGGGTTCAAAGTTACTAAATCACGATTTCTCCCCAAACCACCGAACGGATTGGAACGAAATTTGTAATGTAGCTTCCTCTAGGGCCCAAAGTACTCGCTGAGAAAGGGTTTTAAAAGACTCGAAATTTTAGGGGAAGTTTGGGGGTCAAAGTTACTAAAAATCCCCATAAGAAATACGTAGTGCAATTTATATTTATTGACATTTGCCTTCTTGCTTTTCCGCCTTTCTTAGCTTTGTCTTTTTTATGCCTGACGCGTTTCGGGTAGACCCCATCTTCGGAAGTATTGTTTGCTTTGTCTGAAGATGGGGTCTACCCGAAACGCGTCAGACGAAAAAAAGACAAAGCTAAGA
Organism: Philaenus spumarius; assembly: GCA_018207615.1. Lineage (NCBI taxonomy): Eukaryota > Metazoa > Arthropoda > Insecta > Hemiptera > Aphrophoridae > Philaenus > Philaenus spumarius. The sequence continues at coordinate 120,739 of JAGFPH010003576.1, read as the reverse complement.
AAGGCGGATAAGCAAGAAGGCAAATGTTTCAAGCATCTTAGCAGAAATAATAATAACAAATGCATTGATTATATATATTGATATAATATATTTTTTGTTAATATACATTTGATTTGTCTATCCGTGCAAAGCCGGATCGGGCCAGCTAGTCATATATATATTATATTTTTCTGCAAATTTAGCTTTTTACTAGAAATAATAGCCCATATGTTTCCCCCAAATCTATCAATAGGTAAAATACAATAAAAGTAACAGTTGGATACTGAAACCTTCATCACGAATAGGGGATGGGGTTCTACCTACGATATAACCCCCATGGGGTAGGGGGTGGTTAATCGAATTATAGCGGCTCGCGCGGACAAATCACGCTTATATTTATAAGCAAGGTCTTTAAACGTAAAACGTCATATAACCCGGGGTAAATGTTGTTGTAAAATAATGGCTTAACACATTTTCTCAAACTAGGGCCTAGCAAGGGTAACATTAAACCAAAATTTGGTTTAAGTTCAATAAGCAGTTTTCCTAATATTAATGTTCAAGTAAAAATTACATACAGACAGACACATGGTAAACAAAACAAAATATAACCATAGTTATTTGTCGGTTTACGTTTCTTTTGATGTCAGGAACTATTTCCTGAAGTTTTTGCGTAGTTTCGAAAGCTCCTGTATAATAAATTGCTTTCCCTGTATCGTGCGATTTGTAGCATCAAATAACAAAACAAATAATTTTGTGAAACAGCTGAATTGATTTGTCCTTGGTGAAGGTTAGATTTTTGATAAACCTATTGCACCACGTACGAAATACAATAGGCATTGGCATTGGCAATCACAAAGCTTGTGAAATATATTCCTTCAGTGTTAAATAAAGGTTTACACCTGCATCATCAAAATGTTCATGTACGGACTGGTCCTGCTGGCTTCTATTTGGGGGATGAATTGCGCCACAAAACAACTTGTTGTAAGTTTTGCTTTATAGAATTTATTTTCGGAATTTATAGGCTGAAGTATAAATAAATATAATCAGTTGTTTTGTGTTATAAAATTCTGTTCAATAATTCAACTCATTTAAATCAGTTTTTGAGATAATAATTGACAAGTGAAAACAATGGCTGTGTAAAAACAATGGACTTTTAAACATTTTAATTGTGATATTGCGAATTATCTTTGACACAGGAAAAATGTCTAAAAGTGTTGTAAGAGAATTCAGAACAGTTTATAAGTTGTGGTTGTATTTTACATGTCGCTTACAGTATAGAAATAATTTGCAACCTTAAATTTCCAAACTTGCCCAGCAAAAGCACTAAATAATTGCTTATTTAATCAACTAGCGTGTTCTAGAGTGGAAATAATTTGGAATTGTTGTTTGCTGACCATACTCTGGGAGCTATTGAAATAAGCCTAAGTTCACTCTCTCACCTTTATCTGGAAGTTGAGTAAATCTCAGAAAGATTATGACCCATTCAGAGTGTATCAAAAGTCAGTGAAAATGTATTTTTATTGAAAGAATTTTAGACATATAAAAATCTGTTACAAGCAAAAAAGAAACATTACAAGGTGAATGATAAATTATGAAGCGATTAAAGATAATGTATCTTATTGGTATACGTTAATTGAACAACTATACAAATTAATCAATTCATGTAAAAGCGAATGTGCGTACTTCCGTTAGTAACAAAATAATATAGCACTTGCAAATAGTTGTATAAATTGACTATAATTTTAAAGACATATGTTACGTTATTTGAGCTGTCAGCAAAAACCCCACTTCAGACAAATAACAGCTGTATGTAATACTCATCGTATGTAATACTTAAATTCAAGCATATAGTCCATTCGTTCCCGCATGCCACATAAGAGATAGCAGACCCTCGCTCTCGCACGTACACTCACGAGTACCCGGTCCCCACACCCTTGACCCGTTCAGCGCAGGTATACAGCTTCATGATACAGTTAAAAATTATGACACGTTTACATTGAATGATAATCCAAACTAAAATATGATTTTCGTAATCTTCGTTCAATTTCGAGAAAAATGAGTCGACTCAACTTATAGATACAGTTAACAGTGTAGCGCCGAGAAAGTATATTTTTATTTTAGTCAAACACATATTGCAGTATTTAAATTAGCTTTACTGTATTTAAATTTGACAATGACACTTTAATATTATATTGATTCGGTCACCAATGATCACATATATTATTTCTCAAGACCATTTTTTTGTCGGTACGCCATAACTTCCTAATACACCATCAAATTACATGAATTAGGCATCATTTTAAAGCTTTCCTTAACCGCTACACCGGAAAAACATACAAAATACAATTATACGAAAAAATACAAAAAAAAATAAAGAAATAAAGAATCCGAAAGTAGCATTGATGTTGTTGTAGCAAGATCAAGTAAGTTGTAGGGATATTTTCCTGGCGTTGGCAACACTGATGATACAATTTATTAAAAAAAACACATCTATTCTTTACTTCAACCCTCACCAATGCCCATGACGCACTAAATACGCACTATACGATACTAAATATACGGTGTGTACTTTAATTAAGTGGGATTTAAGTAAGTTAGAATGCGAATGCTTCGCATGGGTCAGCTAGTGCAGACTTATTGATAATAACATTGCAATTAGTGTTAAATAAGTACAAGATGTAAAATATTTGCGATATCTTCAGTCGTTTTATTTGTTCCGAACATAAATAAAATATAAAAAAAAAACACGTTTATTAATAGATAAAAACAATTGTAACAAAAATTGGGTGTGCTTAATACCACACGTTGGAAGTGACCGATTTATATTTCTATCAGTATTAACATTAGAGGAGAATAAAGGTCAACAAATTACACAAGTCAATTTTTGTCAAAAAATATTATATCATATTTTGAAATTGCATAATCATAATAATTATAATAATAAAATATTATTATAGTTATCATATTATTAGATTATAATAATATTATAATTATATTAAATATGCAAAAAATAGTGATCATTATAATGTAGCAGTATTTATTTAATGACTAATGATTTTGAGTGAGTGTATGCAATCTACATAGAATTCTAAGAATAATTCTAATAGATGATCCCTTATTATTATAATTATTATAACCCCTTCTAATTATCCCTTACATATTGATATAAATAAATACTGTTTACATTATATTGATCATTATTTTTCGCATACTTCTTTTCGCCCATTCCCTCTTGACGCTCTGACTTGTGTCTACGCAAAAAGTTCGAGACCCGAGATTTCAGAAACATAGTCAAGCGAAAGTTCCCAACGGGCCAATAGAAGTTATCACATCAAAAATAGCAAGTGTGGGTGAACGGTAGGAGTAACTATGGCTCTCTTAAGCCATACCAATGAAAGTCCTATTTTCTACCCGTTTTAATCCTTAGGGGTAGAAACTACCCCCTGTGTTAAGTGTATCGTGATAGAGTACATTGAAATATTACAGGTATAATATGCAAAGTTTCTTCAAAATCGACCAATAAATAAGTAATATCTGAGTTTTTCTGAAAATATAGCTGTAGGGGTAGTTACCACCCTTAGGCTAAACATTTTTCCAAACCCTTTCTAAGTACGCATCTAGAGCCTTTAAAGAATATTTGTGCCAAGTTTCATGGACGAAAGCTATATCGTTTTTGAGAAACTGTAATTAGTCAATCGATGAGTGGTTTTTGGTTTTTATAAGTATAGATGACGTATCGCCTGTTCCCTCTATTATTTAATTATTATTTTATTTTAATATATAATAATTATAATTATCCATTAGATATTGAATTATTCTTAGAATTCTATGTAGAGTGCATACACTAAAATACCTCACTCAAAATCATTAGTCACTAAATAAATAATGCTTACATTATAATAGTCACTATTTTTCGCATACTTATTATAATATAATATTATTATAATATATTAATATTATAATAACGTATTGTCATATATTATGCATCGTCTATTCTCTCTCCATGTTGTCTATATATACTATATATGAATCGCCTATTTCCTCCTCACGCTCTGACTTGTGTCTACGCAAAAAGTTTGAGTGACGCGAGATTTCAGAAACATAGTCAAGCGAAAGTGCCCAATGGGCCAATAGAAGTTATCACTTGAAAAACACGTGTTTTTACTAATAGATAAAAACAATTATAACAAAAATACATACTTAATAAATGGTTGTTTTAAATAACTTTAACCGAATGTTATATACAATTCAATAATGTTTGCCTTATGTACAAACTTATGAAACCAGTCTAATAAAAAAGCGTTGATCTACCGTATTAAAAAATCTAGGCTAATCTATATTGTAATCCATTAATAAGTTCTTAAATCGAACGGTGATTCATTGTTGCTTCGAGGTAGTTTGTAGAATTAATAATAATAATTATATTTATTATACAAGTAATTCAACTAGTTCCCCGCATTTGCATGTTGAAACTGCATGGTTAAAAATTATGCTCATTTTAAGTCAGCAGTTTCAGATTACATTTTACTTTATACGTGCTATGTGTGAATAAAGGTTCAGTTATGTCCAAAAAAGTTTCATGTTATGCAGCACAAGATATATACAAAGTTTTGTTAACTTATTTTCAATAACAAAAACAGTAATTCGACCACGCAGCGGCAAAATGCTTCGCACGCCATTCCGCATATTGGCAGTATCTTCAACACACAAAGCATTGCGTGCTTCACACGCCGATTCCCGGATTGGGAGTATCTTCAATATACAATGCATTGCGTGCTTCGCACGCCAACCCCAAGGTAAAATCCACCACATGGCGTTGAACCGCGTACCCCTATATTATTTTACGTTTTGATCGATTTTGGGGGAACCAAGCCATCTATAAGGTCGCGTAAAAGAACAAATTGTGCAGAACAACATCATACATTTATATTTGTAGAAAAAACTCTAAAATAAATTAATTCGCGTAGAAAAAATGTAAAAAATTATTACTTCTGGTCAAAAAAGGGCTTTCGGTTATTGGATATTTTTGGCTAACGAACTGGTCCGAGCGACGTAGGCAACCGACATGTGTACTAAATTTTAACCAAATCGGACTTAAAATGCGGCCGCTAGAGTGCGAACACATATA
>JAGFPH010003576.1:95195-115532 GCA_018207615.1 Philaenus spumarius | reverse complement strand
AAGGTATAATAAATTATGTTTCATAAATAGTATCATAAATATTAAATGTTAGCATTTAAGTAGGCTACATGAAAAACTTGTTACCGAAGATTATTACTTTGTTAGTTGAAATCATATTAAAAAGGTGTCATAAATTATGTTGAAAAATTTACGTACATAATTTTTGCCAATATTTATATATGTATAAATATATGTGGTTATAATTCGAGAAGCACTGAACGATTTCATTAACATTCCGGATCACAATTAGTTTTCAGTACGTGTGCAGTATCATGGTAGAAAAAATGTGTTAAAAAATGTTTAACCAATTTGGATCAAACCGATGTTGAACTTGTAAGTAGGAATTAACGGCATAATTCCAATCTGTGGTTCTCAAGTTATGAGCTCATAAAAATAGACATTCACTCTTATTAATATATATTTTAATCGTTCCAGTTACTTGTGGACATATCGCTTTTTACAAAGGGAGCCTGGCGGAGGAACTATATCAATTTTCGATTCAACAAGGCCTGCTCGGATATGATGAAAATAGTTCCCATGTCCATTCCCTCTTTAATGGAAGCAGCGGGAACGACGTTCACAGGATGCCCCGTTAAAAGTGTAAGTTAAGACTCTTTCTTTTTCAATGACATTAATCGATGTATAACCTACTTCGTTAAAATCAACGTAGAGCAAAAACTAATTGGGATAAAAAATACGAACTAAAGGTATATAAAAGTCTACTGAAGGCGGTGTGGGTGGGGGGGCGTTGAAAGGTAAACGCTATTTAGCTTTAGCGGGTAAACGGTGAACTTTTTAAACAAAAATTAAATAGGAAAGTTGTGGCTTAAGAAAATATTTGTTTCAAGACCCCCGTAATTATGATCTTTTAAGTTCTTTAGATTCCATCAAAAATAAGAAAAAGTCCAATAGATTAAAAGTAATGTTAGAAACTTAAAATTTGGTACGAATGCTGTTTTTAGCATAACAATGAAGTAAAAAAAAAACGTTTCTCCCTTCTAGCCTTTGATTGAAAATTTTGTTTTTTAATCAGAAGAATTACAATAAAAAATATTCCTCATGCAATTTTGATAAACATTTTGGAATTTGTTGATTTTGGCATGACCTATATTTGTATACCTTGATCACATATATTATGACCTTGATGTGGTAGCTGTGGGGGTTATAAAAGACCAAACAATTAATTTTCGAAAAAAAGGAAGAAAAACCGTGTAATGGAAAACTAGGCACCATTTCTAGTAGTCATTAAATGTAGAAGTTGTTGCTTACATCAAGATATTTAATTTAAGAGCATCACTTCCTTATAATTGCTATAGAACACACGTAATGTTAAAAACTATCATAAAAATAAAAAAAAATAGGTTCAAGTTACCTAATAAAACTGGCTTAAAGAAACACAACTGATAGAAGTATTCCCTAAAAAATTTGATTTCAGTTCTTTGTTTAAAACTTTCTCATGACGAATTACCTGGCAAGAAAATAAAAAATTTCCTCGCAGGTCAAATCTACTATCACTATGCTTTTTAAACGTAAATAAACAAATATAACATTTAATTTAAACATTACTGTAGAATGGTAAAATAATTCTGCAAAGGTTGAGAATCAATTTTACGAAAATATTCAACCGATTGGAACGGGAAAGCTAGGCGTTTTTAAGTGAATCTCCGATTAAGTTAGTGAAGAACAAACATTATTTCTATGGTTAGTTGCAAAACGTCTGCTGGGAAAGAACATCTGGCCCTATACGCCTAGAACAAAACAAAGTAATACCGTTGACGTAAGACTTTGGAATATGTCTTTAATAAATGAATAAGGATGAATAATCTATACTAATAGTTTTTCTAAACACAAAACAACAGTAAATTTATAAACCAAATTTGTAATTACAGTAAACTATTATTAAAATGACTGGATTTAGTCTGTACCAGCTTTTGCAGGTTTTATTAAAAGTGTGTGTGTGTGTTTTTTCCCTTCTAAATAAATATGGATGAAATTGTGCAAAGCTAGATGAAAAGTAGATTAGCATAATCATACTTAAATTAGGCTACATAAAAATACTAAAGAAGAATTAAATATCAGTTGTTGTATTGTTTGTAGGGAACATACAATGTGAGGAACTGGAATGGCGTTAGGGGATTGCTAATTGCGAATGGGATCTTTGCTTACAATACATACAAGTTAGAAATAAGTTTTGTTGAATCTGGAAAGAAAGTTGGCTGCGTAGTAATGGAAATTGGCGTAGTACCAAAGCTGTAATGTTGGCAGAACTTACACAAAATGTATTCGCAATATTGTAAGTGTGTGGTAATATAAAATAATCTCCTTGTATATCTTGAAAATTCAGATTGTATTGATTTCAAGATTTTCCTTTTCCTCCTTCGGCCTCACCATAAGACTCACTGCGATAGCTCATTTTCCTATGAAATTTTGACAGTAAGACGTCTTTATTTTTAAGCGACATTTAGGATCATTAGGATATATAGCTCCCACAATATATACTTAGAAGAAGGCTCCCTTAGACAGCGTTTGTGGTTCCTCTCCGTCCCCTTTTTCGGCTATTAAATAATCGTGTAAATATAAATAGCCAGTAGGATTTGTTGGGTAGTAGACTAGCACCAAAATAAAAGAAAGTAATCCGAAAGTAATTCTGACAGCTCCAGCGTCACTATCGGTGAGAGAAGGTTTCCTGTGCACCAGTGTCACAATTGGTGACTGTGAATCAGGGTGAGTATCAGGAAGTTTCACCATGGAGTGACGAAAGCATCAGATTACTACAGGAGCTACAGTAGTAGTTTCCCATGAACTCTTTACCACGATAATTAGGAAAACCTGTAGAACGGTTTTGGTTGCGATGGCGGTGATGTGACCCGGTGGGCAGGGATTTTTTAATTACTGTAAAAAATACATAATCCTTCAAAATACATAATTAATCATTCACAAAATACGCTAGATTCATAATACGAGTTGGAAGTAGAGAATACGTGTAAAATCGCAGCTAGTCTCGGAATTGAAGAACAAGCGTCTCCGGAGGGGATTAATTTTATTGAAAAGGATGTAGGATCTTGGGACAGGCAGTCTCTTGGGAGAAGGCTGGTCGAATAGACCGCGTCTTTGGTTCCTCTCCCTACCCTTATTCAGCTATTAAATAATCGTGTAAATATAAAGAGCCAGTAGGATTTGTTGGAAAGCAATTAGAAAGAAAATAAATCTTTTCTTTTCCCGCGGACCTTCATGCCATCTTTTCAGCTCGGAGGCCATCCTGATAGCTCCGGAGTTGAAGAGGACTAAGGACACAAGCGAAGACCTAGCGTCACTATTGGTGTGAGAAGGTTTCAAGTGCGCCAGGGTCATAATTGGTGTGTGAAGGTTTCCGGTGTTCCAGGGTCACAATTTGTGTGAGAAGGTTTCCAGTGCGTTAGGGTCACAATTGGTGTGAGAAGGTTTCCAGTGCGCCAGGGTCACAATTGGTGTGAGAAGGTTTCCAGTGCGCCAGGGTCACAATTGGTGTGAGAAGGTTTCCTCTGCTCCAGTGTAATTGGTAATCGAATTGGTAATTTAACTAAGCCCACTCAAAAATTCATTTGTCATAAACTTTTCTGACGGCTGCACGCAAGGATCGAATACATTTAATTAGTGCTTAGGTAATCTAAGTAAATGGAAATTTCAAAATCTGCGGCTGTAAGTCGAACAAAAATAGATGTTTCAATTCAAAAACATTGCATGAAAGGTATGTGTTTAGGTTCGCGTGATTTCTTTTCAACACAGCTGTTTAACAATGAATTCTATCACCACGCGATGGACGTATCCAAGGTCCTTCCTGTCTGTTGTAGAGCAATTAAATATGTGAAATCGAAAACTAAATTTATTTTAGAGTGATCACCATACCAATATGAAAAATGGTGTTTCGTCGTTGAACTGAATATTACCTGTCCCCAAAAATTGTGGTACTATTGGGCACTTAGAAAATAGGTTACGGTCATTAACGAAATTTCCAAACGTCACTCGCTTAGCCAATGGTTCTATTTGAAAATGATAAGTACCTACCTAAAATTGCCCACTTTGGAAAAGAGAACAAATTTAAACAGTCCATAAAAGAAACTTCAATTGAATTTTTTAACAACCCAAAAGGTCTCTAACTTTATACACAAATTATTGTTGTGAATTTTTTTAAACTCTTGTCAGTAATATATTGGGTGATACCAATATCTTAAAAAAACTTAAATAATTAAAATTTAAAAATTAAACAAATTTTAAAAAATATTTTAATATTCAAACTAAGTTAGTTAAGAAGAAATCTATGCTCTGGATACAGTTAACAGATAAAAACTGATACTAGCAACACACGTGTAAACTATTAGGTTACGTTCCAAGACATTTCAATCAAGTCAGCATCACTAGAACAACTTGCTCTTAAACTAGTGAAACGACTCATATTACATTTCACATAGCTTTAGCGAACAATGCAGAATAACATGGGAATGGTTTCACAAGAATTTACAGATAGACAAATTAAAAAAATATGAAAGGCTAATAGGGAGATGACTGAACAATTTTAGCCAATGACAAACGGTTTTTCGAACGGACGCGAAGACAGGAGTGGGACGAGAATGGGAAAGTCGGGGTCTTCCCCAAGAAACCGGTGGAGGATTAACACCTAAAAGCTCATCAACATAACTAATAAAATTTTACATTAAAATACTACAATTTAAAATCAATCATCAAGTCAAATAACTAATCAAGAAAAGCCACTCATCAAGTCGAATAACTCATCAAGTTAAAATCAATCATCAATAGCAAAGTTCATGCAGGAAACAGTGGATAAATAGGTTTCAGTGAATGTGCGAACACAAATAAAATAATGTCAATAAAGTGTTAAATAATATAATTAATCAAAAATATAGTATCAGTTTAAAAGTGAGAGAAAGGGGAAATCACAAATATGTAAGTAAATTAAAAATTTAAATTTATGTTAAGACAGATCTCCAGGTTAAGTAAATTAAATAAACGAAATCATAACCAGATTTAACTGAATTAACAAACATTAAATTTTAAATATTTTATACTATATTTTGTTTAGCATATTTAAAAAAAGAATAAGTTTTATATATTAAATAAAGGAAACTGCATAGCAACTAATTAGTACAGTTTCCCTTAACAACATTATACATTAAATATAATAATTATCAAAATTTTGGTGAAGTTAGTTTAGTAGATTCAGTAACTTACAATTAAGTAAAATTTAGAGAAAGACACAAATTTATAAATTAAACATTAATTAATGGTAAATTAAATTATTTATCCGTTTTTTAAGAACAATTTTCATTACGTATCATGTTAGTTCAACCTTTGTTCAATAAATTCAATAAAAATTCTAAATGGAATTTAAAATTGTAAAGGTTATTAATGTAGAAAAATTTTAGCTATCAAATTAATGATATGTATAGGCCTACAATCTTTTATTATTAATAATACATTTAATACAAGCTATTAAAGTCTCTGAAGTTATTTCAATCACTTAGTTGTAATTCATACCTCTTAAGCCAAGCAAAGATTGATTCGTAAGTCGGATCTGGTGGAGCTCCCAAATAAGACAAACCATACATGGTTTAAAGATTATAAACCTTTTAAGGTATAAAAATAAAATATATTTGTAAAATATAAATTAACATTACATGATAAAATCGCCCAAATAAAAGTTAAATCCTTACACTTTATGTATCAAAGACAGCCACAGCTAAAAAAAATTAATAAATGTGTATATAACTGTTATATAACTTGTTTCTTTACTTATTTTTTTTTAAATTTTAAATGTGTAACCTGTTTATCTGTACCATATTATTATTATAACTGCTGTTATCAAATATAAGAAATAATTTGATTTGAACATTTGTCATTATTTATCATCTTAATTTTGAGGTTATTATTAATCGTACAACTTTATTATAAATAAATGTTTTTAGAAGGTTCCAGTCGGCGTTGGCGTGCGGAGCACGCAGGGGTCTCCCCTAGTTATTATTATACTAGCAGAGATAGCCGCTGCTTTGCTCGCATGTATGAATAAATAATTGAATGGCATATATTAAGATTCACTGGCAGTCAAATTCAATCCAAATAAATCTATTTCCCATTTAGGCTTATATGCATTTATAAATTCTGTGCAAATAGGTGAAAACCACGATTTCCGCTATTTTGTTTCAGAAGCATTTCACTTCTAAGAGTATATTTAACCTAAAATATTTTCTATGAACAATATTTTAAATCTTAGGCGTAATAGAAATGCAAATGTCCTACACACAGCTTAATAGTAATATTTAACTAGTTTTAGATGCCTAGGGAACATTATATAACATCCTCATCATTCTCGAATATTCTGACTGAAAAATTCTACAGCTTTCTCGAATATTCTCACTGAAACATTCTCCAACATTCTCGAATATTGTGACTGACGCGTTCTACAACATTCTCCAATATCCTGACTGAACATTTTACAACTTCTAATATATTCTGACTGAAACATTATGGAAGCTTCTAGAACATTCTGCACTCTTTAGCATTCTAGAATGTCCTACAATATTCTCCTATATTCTCGACTATTCTGACTGAAACATTCTGGATTTTAAGACCGTTTGGTCCATATTTGGTACACACGTTGATGTCTAAGTCACTCGGACTAGTTCCTTAGCAAAAAAAATATTGGGGTGCTTAAAACCACACGTTGTAAGTGATAACTTCTATGACCGATTTATATTTTTATCAGTATTAATATTAGACAAGAATAAGGGTCAAACAATTACACAAGTCAATATATTGTCAAAAATATATCATATTTTGAAGTGGCATGATTATTTATTCAAATAACAAATTATTCTTAACTCCTAAAAATTTAAAGTAAGTATTTTAAGTAGGCTATATTTTCAATGTAGTATATCAGTAAATCTGCAGAACGTTATATTTAATATATTTTTTACACTATGCATTACACAGTTTTATTCCATTTTAAGCGTCTAATTATAAATCGAATTAATCAAATTAGAATTAAATTATAATTAAATTATCTAATTTAATCTAATTATATCAAATTATAAATAATAAATAAGGAAATTGGCCATATTCCATTTGTTTAATAGCTTTGACTAACAAAATGTAATATTTTTTTAAATTTCCTAAAGTTTAAAAGAAATTGAAGAAACTTAAAAAAATAAATACAATTTTTATTTATTTAAAATTGTTAATTATATTAAAAAGTGTTAATTTTTCAAAAAATAATATGATTTCTTTTCCGTCTATCAGATTTAAAAACGCGTAATCAAAGGTTATAAATTTTCTATTTAAAAAAGTTATAGAAAATTTATGGAAAAATTCTCAAATAATAATAATTGTATAGTTTTAGTATAATTATAATATAATAATAGTATAATTATACAAATAGTATAGTTATAGTATAATAATTATACAAATAGTATAACTTTATTGTAACTCTCTATGTACTTACCGAATTTCTATATTAACGAATCCAACAAAGAAAATTCAACACTCTTATCTATATCATGAGTCACTTTCTATGCGTTATCTATATTATAAGTCAGTAAATCACGTGAGAAAAGGTGGCGAAATATTTATTTAACAAACATTTTAGTACTATTAAAAAATAAGACAATGATTTAAAGTTATATTTTGGACTTATTCAAAATAACTGTTAATTTTATCTCAATGATATTAAAAGTATTCAAACGGCCAAATAAAAACTGTTAAATCTCTCACCGATGTACAATATACTCGAAGTTACCATGAGTAAACAGCCTATGGGCTAGTAGTTCTGTGTAATGGCAGATGACAGCACACAACAACGTTCACCGATGACCGCACCAACACAATATCATATTTAAAGCACAACACTCGACGATTCACCCTATACTCGCACATTAAGCTTATAAGAACAGATACTACACCTTGATCTTAGCCAATAGGCCGAGAAGCGTTAATGTTACAAGGCATTTTGAGCAGCCAGTTGAAATGTTCCTATTTTGTAATAGCGCGAAGTTTATATAAATTGTAATTTTGTATACCGGTCGCGGTAAGAAAGAGCACGGTTTCCGGACGAATTGCCTTCAGGATTACGTTTGAAACGTTACTAGCTACATTTTAACACGGAAGAACGCGCTTTCTTGTCTATATACACTATGTATCACCTACTCCCTCTCCACGCTCTGACTTGTGCCTACGAAAAAAGTTCGTGACAAGAGTTTTCAGAAACATAGACAAGTGAATGTGCCCAACGGGAGAGTAGAAATTATCACTTCAAAAATGTAACAACTGGAATTTTTTTGGAGATTTTTCGTACCAGAATGCACTGTTTTTGGTTAACATTATAGATCACTTGGTTAACCCAAAATTGATAAAAACGTAAAATATTATAAAAATACCAGGTTAAAATCCACTTTAGAAATTTTACCGACGGAACATCTTCTGATCCAACGCCGACGGCCGAGTTTAAGCTGCGAGCGAAACGAAGCAGCCATAAACCGAGGCCGTAAGATCAAAGTGTGTAGGCCTACTTGCTGCGAGTGGAACGGATTCACTTGAGTTGGAGGGTTAGTTAGAAACAAATTCTATTAATATACTTCATACTTACAGGCCGCTATTAAACGCCTTCGTGAGTAGATAAATTTCCATTTCGTTACGTTTTGAAAAATAAACAAAGTTATGAATTATGATTGTTTCGAAATCTAATTTCTCTCTTAACTTTAACGTTTGTTATTGCACGAAAGAAATAACATCGAAAAATAAAAACCAAAAACACGAACACTACCATAAATTTTAACTTTAATTATTCTGCACTGTAAATTTAAGATACTAACTTACTAAAGTTACAGTAAGTTACGATATCTATCATTGCATTAGATTTTGCTAGTCAACATTTATACAGAATTCGCTTGGGTAAATGCTCCCAGAATATTTACAGAAGGTTTGCAAGGCAAGTTCAATCTGGGGAAAAGAAAACTTGAAGTGGTGATAAATTGGATTCAGGTTTTACGTCCTTTGAGAATTCCAAAATCAAATCAGAATTATCTTGTCCGTAGATGGGGTTTGAAATTGCCGATTGAAATACTGTCAACAGAAAATGTGCATGCACAAGGAAAATTCTTACAATACCAAAGTAAAGTGTATGTTATACGTTTCATTTTGTTTCTCTCGATTATAAAATGAGTTAACAAATTACAACACCTCCAAATATTTTTTAAAATTATACAAATAATATCATCTGCTTTTACTTAAAATACTATGATTATTGTTTCATTTCCCTTAACTTTATTTTATAAATGTTGTAATGTAGTAGAAAGCTGATTTGCTATAGTGAAAATATACAATAAAGTTTTTTTAAGAGATACGTTTATTTTAGCATCATAAAATGTAAATACAATCCCAATTTGTTCTGTGGGAGTAAAACATGTTTCCAGTTGGTTACACTATAAAATAGAATTGAGCTTCATTCCACTTTATCAGCTTCCACGCTTTCTTGTTGTGTAAAAATGCATCGAATGCAAAAATACATTTTACTTACCTGAGGTTGACTTTTTTCTAATATATAGGCCTATTTGACGGAAAAGGTTGTTTGGTCGGTTTTTTGATGAAAGTGGGAAGGCGAACATCTGTAATGTTAATACAATTCTATTTCCTCAAATTCTACTGAACTAATTTTAAAGAAACAATTAATACACAATATTTAAATTTAGTATCTTATTTTAAAATGGGTTTCTTCATAGTTAAGTTGTGAATGAGGAAATAGTACAAATGTTTATTTCCGTAATTGAGTAGAACGTACTAAAACATTTATTTAAAACACTAAATACTGGAAAAGCCAATTTAATTTGTTTTGTATATTAAATAGAATGGAGTTTATGCAGTATTGTGTGGTTTACCTTTAGAATTAAAACGTCCATTTTAAAGCTCTTCATAAATATTGAAAAGCAATAGTAACATCAAAGGAAATAAAACATGAATTTATTTTTATTAAGTTGATATTAGTACTGTACTTTAGGGTATCTATATTATTCAGTTCCTACGTATTTTTAGTATATTTAGTAAATAAATGTTTAAATATAAATATATATGCATGTATATTGTAAAGTTTTTTAATAAATTGTTGATAAATTAGGATTTGTGGTCACAAGAAAACTGAGATCTAAGATTCATGATATAGCCTAAATGTAATAACCTCAAAATTCGTTCTAGCTTAATAATTGTATTAACTTAGAGATTTTGGAAATTTTAAAGAAATAATTATAAAGCACATAATACGATAACTGAAGTTAATATAAACAATGTAGATATAAGTTTAATCATTGAAAAACTGTTTCAAATTAAGAACTGATGTTCAAAAAGTGAAAGAGCGTTTGTAAGGTGGATGTAGGGTTATAGCATATCGCTTGAACCCGTGAATAGGTAAATCGTAGATGGGCTTGAAAACAGATGTTTTTAAAAGTATCACTATCAAAAGTTTAGAATCAGCGAAACGTATAAATTGTACACACTATATGTAATTATTATAAAAATGGTCAAATATTATGAAATTATTATTAAAGCAAGTGTACTAAACATGAAACAACTATAAATATATTTTAAGTGCTTATAAGTAAAAAAACAAACTAATGCCAGTTTGGTCATGAACGGCGAACATAATACACGAAAACATTTTGTTGTTTCGTTACCAAGAGGAAAATAAAAAAAGTTAAATTATTACCAGTTGAGAAGTAACCACTGAAGGCAAAGGACATATTTTAAGCAATCCAGAAAGTATTTAAATACAAGGAAAGCGGAATTGATATTTAAATAAATTATATTAAAGAGGAGCAAATATAATATAATAATAATCCAGTAAAATATATCCAAAATTTATTGAAAGCCCATAATAAGAAGATAAAATATAAGGTAATATCCAACCTACTTAAGTCTAACTGGCAAATTTGTATTTTTTAACTTTATTAAAAATTAAACACAGAATAAAAACATCTATAAACATTTTAACTTCAATATTGTATATACTTTTTGGACTTTCAAATACCTGAATTAATTAACCATTGTATTTATGTTAGTGTTTAAGTTATACTGTAATATAAAATTGCATATTTAAAGCTAAGAATATATTTAGGTAAAATAAAATATAAACAAAATACCAATTATTTTGTTTATTATAATATATATACATATATATGATTTTTAATAACACCCCAAAACGTGTTCTAAGGACCATGATTGGTGCTCATTTCCTACTCCCAACGTTAGGTCTTACCATAAGGGTCACTGCAATAGCTCATTTTTCATACGGATATTCGCTAAAAAATAAGAAAGATTTTCCAGATTTTACACGATTAAAAATATAGAAAAGATAAATATTAATTATTTTTTAAATAATTAGAAAGTAGATTTAATTGGCAAAAACAAAACATCCACTAATATGTTTTGATAAATACAAATGATTTGAGTCTTAGCTCTTTAGTGCAGTGCCGGCAAAGGGTTAAAAAAATGTCAATTCCATAATAAATGAACGGTATTTAAACATGTATTGTGGTTGAAATGAGACCTTCAAACAACTTCATGATAAAAAATAGACAATTTTAAATTAAGTATAAAAATACAAGAAGACCACCACTACAGCATACTCTCAACATTTCAATTACATTGTTTGTTAACGATTTTAAGAGCAAAGCGAACAGCAAGGTTGGCGTGTAGTATTTATTAAAAAGCTCAAGAATAAATTGTGTTGAATTAAAAATGCCTGAAAAACATAAAAATATCAATGTATAATAAACTACGCAGTAAACTCTCACTAATATATTCTATGCAGTTTTAAACAAATGTCTATCGCAAATGTTGTTGTGTTAGGAGGTATGTTTTGGTAACACAATGTAACATTTTTATATTTTTAATTTTGTAAAGGCTTGACTTTGACAGTTGAGCCTAAATACTTACTATATTTCAATACATCGAAAGTGGTTGACTTGTGAAATAAACGACTTGGATTTGAATCCAATAAGAGCATTTAGATTTCATTTTTATCATAAAATTGTTTGCAAAGTCTTATTCACAATACGCGTCCGTTTTGCGTTTCACATTAGATTTGTTTTTTTATTTGTATTGTTATTGACATTTTTGAAGTACCAAGTTTGAACTTTTTTCTGTACACAATACCAAATTTATAATTAAAATTGAAACACAAGCCGGATCCTCAATTTTACAAAGAATTTTTTTATATCTTTTTTTTTCAGCACTCAATTACAAAAGATTTATTTATAAAATGGTTTGAAATGAGGCAATTTCAAAGCGCTCAGCTTCAAGAAATTGCACTATTTAGATATGGATATGGAGAGAAGCGCTTGCTTTACCGGTTGCTTTCTCTTTTACTGGAGCAGACCCTTAAGTTTCCTCCAAATATCTCTCCATTCAGTAATTATTCCCCCTAAAATAGTTTTTTCACCAATACTTATCCCTCCTATTTGTTCCCATTCAAAGCTTACCCCTCCTCCGCATTATTTTTCTATTCAAAACTTATCCCCCAAGATATATAACTTCCTTAAAAACCTACCGCCAAAATATATTTCCATTTGAAGCATATTCCCAAAATCTCTCTTCAAAAATTGGACTTATTACGAAGGCGCTTTAAAAGCTACCCTGTGTTCCAAATTTATTAGTAGAAATTGTTTGCACATAATAATGCAGTCAATTTGTGCTCAAAAGAGCCCCCCGCGGGAAAGTTTTGGGGTAGTTATGATTTCTTCCATTTTATATGTTTTTTTGGTGCTAAATCCGAGGTTTTCCTACAAAAATTCTTGGCGCACATTGAAAAAAATGCAAAAAAATCAAAAATCTAATTTTAGAGCGGATTTTCTCTTATAACTCGAAAACTATCAACTTTTCATAAATAAATAACCTCTATTCAAAATGAAAGAACATAAAAGTTCCTACAAATTGTACAATATAGGTTTTCTTCTCCGACGAACCGTTTGGGCTCAAGCGATAGTTGAAAATTGTCGTATTTCTGCTGTCTCCCCAAAAAACCCACTTTTCACTCCAAAACTCGAATTTATTATTAATTTGTTATTTTCTCCTACTTTTAAGTGAAAACAAAGACTGGTTTTAACTGCTATGCCAAATCTAGTAATACAAAAATATGAGTTAAAATAAAAATAATATACCACGTTTTTAAATCGAACTAAAAAGTATAAAATAATTCCTCCATCCCCCATTGCAGATTTATAAGCCATACAGATTCCTAACCACCTTACAAATTTTTTTGAAAATTTTTAATTTTTAATACCTATGAAAATACTTGTAAGGTTAAAAACGAAAAAGTGGGACTCTTGCAATAAATAATTGATGAATGTCATACATAATTTGCACCTATGTCTTTAGCAATTTTATTTACTGCAAATGATATGAACTTTTCTGTATGTTTTCTACACTCTTCACTATTATCTATTGCATGCGACCCATGGTTTTATTTTTAGTCTTCAGTATGAGCTATATAAACTTTCAAATCTCTAGCTCATTTAGAACATGAAAATAATGTCTGGCCATGCCTTCGTACAATCTCATATGTTGGTTCACAGAACTTTGTCCAAAATATTGACTCAATAAATGGTCCTGTCGCCAACAATGTAAATCAATTGGAGGCGATCTGGTGCAACATGGACAGATCAATGATTCCTTCTAATGGTTTGAAGAAGATTATGAAAGATGTGCAAGAAGAATTCAAAGCTAAGCTTCAACAAAAGGTGGAACGCAGCCCCGCTGACAAGCTCTGGGTTGTATATTTTGAAATAGTGACTTTGATTAAGCATTTTATTGAAGCAGCAACTGGGATCTACACCTACAAAATCTAGCTTGTACTTGGGCTTTAGCACTGACTGAAAATTCGGACTTAAAAGACGAAAAATTTTCATCGATGGAGGGTTTTTGTTACAGCGTGTCAAAAGGCACCACGGCCAGACATAATAATATGAAGAAATTTCGGCAGTTACGTATCATACGTCAAGTCAACCTACAAATCAAATGCCGTTGTCCTTTTCGATGGATATCCTGACAAAGATTGTGAATGTAACGATTGAGTCAAGAGCTCAAAGAAAACAATCTGCTTCAACATCTTTTACAGAATCGATGGTGCGCACTCTATCTCGCACGAGAGTTTTTTTACAAACTACAAAAACAAGAGCAGATTGATATCTATCCTAATGGAAAATCTGATAATGTAAAAGTTGATTCATCGCAAGCTTTGGAGGACGCTGATATCCTAATTATCACAACAGCTCTTATGTTGGCCCTATCAAATTTATATGTATCAGTGATGGGGGAAGATATAGACCTTTTGGTGAATTTGATTTGCCTGTGTAGTCCTGATACACAGAATTTCTTCTATTTAAAATTTGTTTTGGATATTTTTCAAATCACCATTTTTATTTGTATGAGATACGCACCCCTCTCCAGTTTGGGCATTTTTTTTACAAAACATACTTTCATCTGTCTTTGAGATATGATTGCAAGTTGTTATTTTCGCACCCCCTCTTTCATTTCCAGATGAACAGCTCCGAACTTATGCCCGGGACCCGCCACCTGCAAAAAACCTTTAGCCAGAACCCTCTAACTATAACGGCTTATATAATAATTTAATATAATACAATATAATAAAAAGTAATAATTTTTCAAGATTTTTCTTTGGAATTTTAACTTTTTTGTAACAAAGATTGTATAATTTCGTACATTATTGTGTATTTTATTATTTTTTACACATATACATACGACCTAAATAAGATATATACCTTTACATATATACGACCTAAATAAGATATATGCCGAGAACTGGAAGGGATTCACTAATTGACAGCCTTTAATAATAAACTAAAATTTTGGAGGGAAAAAGTGGGGTTTTGAGGAGACAGCTGAAATACGCAAATTTTCAATTAGCGGTCGAGCCTCAACGGCCAGAGAAAAAAAATATAGGATGAAATTTGTAATAAATTGTATGTACTTTTTTTTTTAATAGGGAGGTTACTCAAAAAAAGTTGACAGTTTTTGAGTTATAAACGAAAATCAGCCAAAACATGAGATTTTGTATGTGTTTTTGCTTTTTCAATGTTGCGTCATGAACTTTTGTAGGCAAACCTCAGATTCGGATTCAGCACCAAAAAACATATAGAATCAAAAATACCAAAACTACCCCAAAACATTCTATCGAAAAACACAATTAGACTTTATTGTAAGCCTAAAGCTTCGATTCACTCCCTGCTTCGTTGCACTCGCAGCGGAAAACTCACTAAGGTTGGCGTCAGAAGCACGCAAGTGCATTCACTAGTAATGAATATTTAGTAAAACACTCAATAATAAATAATTGTGTTGAATTAAAAATGTCTGGAAAACATAAAAACATTATAGTATAATAAACTACGCAGTAATCTCTCACAGTTACATTCTATACAGTTTTAAACAAAGGTAAATCACAATGTTGTTGTTTTAGGAGTTAGGTATTTTTTTACTAACACTAATGGAAACTTTGTTAATTTTGAAAAGGCTTGACTTTAACGGTTGAGCCTAAATACTATACCTACAATACTTTGAAAGACTCGAAAGTGGTTGACTTGAGAAATAATCGACTTAAGGGTTGTTTCGTGTAAAGAAACTCCAAAATTTAGAACAAACGACTGGAGTGTAGAAAATAGTGCGAGGGTACACTCCCCTAACTGTCCTTTTCACTTTACCTCAGTAATTATTGTTTAAATGATTTTTTTAAATATCTACAGGGTAATTCAGGAAGAAACATTCAGTTCGTGTTAATCTAGTGAAAATAAAGAAAATGCTCAGATAAAATGCTTGTATTTCCAGATATCCATGATTTTGTTATTTTTACAAAACATCTTTGGATGCAGGAACCCCATGTACGAAAAACCAAAATGATGTTTCATATAGTTTCAAAATTTCGGCCATTTAAAATGTTTAGTGTAAAACATGAGTCGAATTTGAGGAAAATTTGTGTCTTATGTGATACAGACAAAAAATAGAGACTTTTCTTTTGTCTAAACAGGGCGACCAACTAATAAAACATTAGATAATATTATTTAAACTAGCAAAATACCCTCAGCTTCATTCGCACAAATGAATTACAGAAATATCGGGTACAATATTTCCCCCCCCCCATTTATTCAATTAATTATTTTTTACGTAAATATAAAGTAGATTTAATTGGCTAAATTCAAAAGAAAATCTATTGTAAGATTTATTTTTAAATACAAATGTTACATCGTATAATGTAAGAACTCAAGAATATAATGATTTAAGCCTTAGTTCTTTAGGACATTGCCACCGCGCCATGCAAAGGGTTAAAAATTGTCAATTGCATAATAAATGAACTGCATGAACGGGATTTAAAAAATGTAAAACGCTAAACGGATGCGTATTGTGGTTATGTTTGAAATGAGACCTTGCAAACAATTTTATAATAAAAAATAGCATTTAAATTTAGCATGATCTACGGGATACAAATTCAAGATTGCCGTCACTAAGCAGGTCCTCGACATTTAAACGAAGTTATGATAAATTATTTTGTTAATAATTTTAAAAGCTAAGAGAACAATAGGGTTGACGTGCGAAGCACGCAAGTGTACCCACAAGTAGTGTAATATTTAGTAAAATACTCAAGAATTAATTGTTTTGAATTAAAAAAGTTTGAGAGACATGCAAATAAAATTATATCACAAACAATGCAGTAACAACCCTCACTGATATATTCTATATAGTTTTAAACAAATGTCCATTGCAATGTTGTGTCCTTAAATAAAAACTAACATATAACATATTTTTAATTTTTAAAAGGTTTGGGAAATGTCGTTCAGTTTACTAAAGTAGTTCAGTGAAAGGAACTAGTTCACCATTGTAGTTCAGTAGTTCAGAACGTATTGAATGAGATGTAGAGTGAGTTATAAAGTAATGCATACAACTGAATGCTTTCAAAACTACTGACATCAGCATAGTAATACTAAAACACAGTGTCTACCGATTACGTTACACGATGTTATTAAATATAAATTTGTTTTTACAAATTTCTTGAAATGATATGATGTTTTATAAGTCTTGTTATATGTAACTGTTTTATTTGTTTACCTACTATTTAGGCTTAGGGTTTTACAATCCATGTTAATGGAATAATTTCACTTTATAAGTGTATAATAACAGTTTTCAGTAGGCCTGTAAAATTCTACCAATTTGTAAATAAATTTCCTTTAAGAATATTCATCGCACAATCACAACAAACAAAACAACAAGACATACAAATTTAAACAAAGTAAATCAAATACACACACTAAATCAAATACACGTATAATATAAGTTACTTATTAAAGTACTTACTAAGTTAAAATAAAATTTTAAATATTTATTAAAATTTTCCTTCTGTAAAAAAAATACGATCACTTCGTAAATAAGAACATTAATGGAAAGTAAATTAAACTAACAAACTAATACATAGGTATTAGGTTAATAAACATTCAAAACTAATAAAATATCCGCTAGGATAATATATAATTATTAACAGATATTTGTTTTTACTTTAACCAAGCAATAAAATAAATTGTACGAAGTAAAACACGGGCATCGACTGTTTGGTGTTTACTGAGACTGAGATAGTAAGATGTTTAAGAAACAACTCCTTCATTCCTATTTGTCACATATGGAAAAGATATAAGAGCCGGAATAGGAACCGGAAATTGGGTGAGTTAGTGGACTACTGGACTACTTAATTAAAATCATTACGCTTCACATATCACCGGATGTAAAGATAGAAAACAAGTGGGTCCTTTAGTTAGTGAACTACTGAACTAGTGAACTACAATCTTGTGGCTCTCTGAAGTACTTCATTCGGCTCAGTCGAAGTCAGCCGATCTCCGGAACGGCTCCTTCATGAGTTACACACGCCTAGCGTAAACATACTAGGTATATTTCAATACATTGAAAGTTGTTGACTTGCGAAACAAATCAAATAATCGACTTTAATGTCTGCTGTAGTAGCGGCCATATTGGATTTGTATCCTGTAAGAGCAATGTTAAATTTAAAACCCTTTACAGTATTTCGTTTATTTTCTATCATAAAATTGTTTGCAAGGTCTCATTTTAACCAGTCACAATAAGCATCCGTTTTGCGCCTCACCTTTTTTAAATCCCTTTTTTAATACCAATTTTGAAATTTTTTCATTACACAATAAAAAATGTATAATTAAAAGTAAATCACAAGCAGGATCCGCAATTTTATAAAGAATATTCAGTTTAGTTTTCAGCACTCAATTATTAAATTTGGATTTATAAAATGGTTTGAAATGAGGCAATGTGAAAACGCTCAGCTGCAAGAAATTACTATTTAGATACGGCTATAGGGTGAAGCTCTGGCGTCGCCGGGTGCTTTCTTTTTTAATGGAGCAGACCCTTAAATGGAATCTTAGAAATACCAAAACATGTTCTGGGGACCATGATCGGTGCTCATTTACTACTCCCGACCTTATGTCTTCATTTAGGTCACTGCAATAGCTTAGCTTTCCTATGGAAATTCGGTAACACGGATACATTCATTATTTTTTACATAAATATAAAGTAGATTTAATTGGCTAAAAAACAAAAGAAAAATCATTAAGATGGTTTGATAAGTATAAATGTTATGATGTGTAATCTAAGAACATGCAATTTCACTGATTTTAGCCTTGGCACTTTTGAGTAGTACCGCCGCTCCAGGCGCTGAACGGAAAGGGTTACAAAAATGTCAATTACATTATAAA
Source organism: Philaenus spumarius (assembly GCA_018207615.1). Lineage (NCBI taxonomy): Eukaryota > Metazoa > Arthropoda > Insecta > Hemiptera > Aphrophoridae > Philaenus > Philaenus spumarius. Next base: position 96,723 of record JAGFPH010003576.1, on the reverse strand, counting down.
TGAACCGGATTTAGAAAAAGTAAAACGCTAAACGGATGCGTATTGGGATTGTAATTGAAATGAGACTTTGTAAACAATTTAATGATAAAAAATAAACTATTTTTAATTTAGCGTTGCTTTACGGGATAAAAATCCAAGACGGCCGCCACTTCAGCAGACCCTCAACATGCCAACTAAATTGTGTTAAATTATTTTGTTAACAATTTAAAGAGCGAAGCGAAGTAGCACTGTTTAGTAAAACACTCAGAAATAAATAGTGTTGACTTGAAAATGTCTGAAAAAATCTAAATATCATTGTACAATAAATTAAAAAGTAATAAACAATTAACTCTCACTGATTTATTCTATACAGTTTTAAACAAATATCCATTGCAATACTCTTGCGTTAGGTTGTTTGCTAACACAAATTAAAACACTATTAATTTTGAAAAGGCTTTACTTTGACGGTTGAGCACAAATACTATATTTAAATATCAATACGTCGAAAGTGGTTTACTTGCGAAATAATCGTTTTAAAGTTTGTTCCTTAAAAAATATTTACTTTCTGAATTTGTGACAAACGACTGGGATTGTAAGAAAATAGTACGAGGGACGTTGCCCTCAGTAATTACTGTTTATAAATATTTGTTTTAATACATAAATGGTGATGTAAGAAGAAACTTTCAGTGCGTGTTCTAGTGGAAATGTTCATATAAAAATAGGTTCGGAATTACTTCGTTTTCCAGTTAATCACATTTTTGTTTTCTTTTACAAAATATCTTTGGATGTAGGAAATATATTAAACTCAAATTTTGGATACATACTGGGTGTGACATCTTTTACAAATGTACAAAAAAAAAAACAAAATGATTTTTCATATAATTTCAAAACGGCGGCCATTTAAAATGTTTATTGTAAAACATGAGCTGATTTAAGGTAAAATTGTGTCTTTTGTGATATAGACAAAAGTTAGAGTCCTTTCTTTGCCTAAAAGCGGCTGCCAACTCTTAAAACAGTAATTATGATTTAAACTAGCAAAGTACATGCATCTTCGCTGGCAGATATAAAAAAATGAATGACAGAAATATCAGGTAAATATACATATTTTTGCATTTATTCTATTCATTATTTTTTACCTGAATAGAAAGTAGATTTAATTGGATAAAAAACAAAAGAAAATTAATTATAAGATTGATTGATAAATGCAAATGATACAATGTATAATCTAAAAACCTCGTCCATACTACCAGATTTCTGTCCGGAAACATTATATGCAGACTGTATCCAAGATGTGTCTCTTGTTTATCATGTGTGTGTGTGTGGAATGATTACAGATTGTTTGCAGACAGTATGTATACAGTCTACATACAATCTGCATACAGTATGAAGACAGTTTGCATACAGGTTAGCGTGTTTCTGGAGACAAAATACAATGTTTTCTGTTTTTCAACCAAATGGAAAACACGGATACAAGATACTAGATACATTTTATATGATTTGTCTATGTCATTACTGTAAATAATTATAAAGTCAGATTATATCATTTTAT
>JAGFPH010003576.1:74490-90195 GCA_018207615.1 Philaenus spumarius | reverse complement strand
TCACTAAGGTTGGCGTCAGAAGCACGCAAGTGCATTCACTAGTAATGGAATATTTAGTAAAACACTCAATAATAAATTGTGTTGAATTAAAAATGCCTGGAAAACAAAAATATTATAGTATAATAAACTACGCAGTAATCTCTCACAGTTACATTCTATACAGTTTTAAACAAAGGTCCATCACAATGTTGTTTGTTGTGTTAGGAGTTAGGTATTTTTTGCTAACACTAATGGAAACTTTGTTAATTTTGAAAAGGCTTGACTTTAACGGTTGAGCCTAAATACTACACCTACAATACTTTGAAAGACTCGAAAGTGGTTGACTTGAGAAATAATCGACTAAGGGTTGTTTCGTGTGAAGAAACTCCAAAATTTAGAACAAACGACTGGAGTGTAGAAAATAGTACGAGGGTACACTCCCCTCATTGTCATTTTCACTTTACCTTGGTAATTATTGTTTAGATGATTTTTTTTTAAATATCTGCAGGGTAATTCAGGAAGAAACATTCAGTTCCTGTTAATCTAGTGAAAATAAAGAAAATGCTCATATAAAATGCTTCGCTTTCCAGATAATCATGATTTTGTTATTTTTACAAAACATCTTTGGATGCAGGAAATATATTGAACTCAAATTTTGGATACATATATGGTATGACATCTTTTTACCCATGTACGAAAAACCAAAATGATGTTTCAAATAGTTTCAAAATGGCGGCCTTTTAAAATGTTTAGTGTAAAACATGAGCCGAATTTAAAGAAAATTTGTGTCTTATGTGATACAGACAAAAAATAGAGCCTTTCCTTTTGTCTAAACGGGGCGACCAACTAATAAAACATTAAATATTATTTAAACTAACAAAGTACCCTCAGCTTCGTTCGCACAAATGAATAATAGAATGGCAGAAATATCGGGTACAATATGTTTTCCCCCATTTAATCAATTAATTATCATTTACATAAATATAAAGTAGATTTAATTGGCTAAAAAACAAAAGAAAATATATTGTAAGATTCATTGTTAAATACAAATGTTACAACGTATAATGTAAGAACTCGAGAATTTAATGATTTAAGCCTTAGTTCTGTAGGACACTGCCACCGCGCCATGCAAAGGGTTAAAAAATGTCAATTACATAAAAAATGAACGGCATGAACGAGATTTTAAAAATTTAAAAAGATAAACGGATGCGTATTTAGGTTATTTTTGAAATGAGACCTTGCAAACAATTAAATAGCATTTAAATTTAGCATGATCTACGGGATACAAATTCAAGATGGCCGCCACTAAGCAGGTCCTCAACATTAAAACTAAATTATGTTAAATTATTTTGTTAACAATTTTAAAAGCGAAGTGAACAATAGGGTTGACGTGTGAAGCACGCAAGTGTATCCACAAGTAGTGTAATATTTAGTAAAATACTCAACAATGAATTGTGTTGAATTAAAAAAGTTTGAGAGACATAAAAATAAAATTATATCACAAACAATACAGTTTAAAACAAATGACCATTGCAATGTCGTGTCCTTAAATAAAAACTAACATATTTTTAATTTTGAAAAGGCTTGACTTAGACTGTTGAACCTAAACTAGGCTTGGGAAAAATGTCGTTCAGTTTACTAAAGTAGTTCAGTGAAAGGAACTGGTTCACCATTGTAGTTCCGCAGTTCAGAACGTATTGAATGAGATGTAGAGAGTGAGTTATAAAGTAATACATACCATTAAATGTTTTCCAAACTACTGACATCAGCATAGTAATACTAAAACACAATGTGTACCGATTACGTTACACAATATTATTACATTGCGAAGCACGCAAGTGTATCCACAATTAGTGTAATATTTAGTAAAATACTCAAGAAATAATACGTTACACAATATTATGACATATAAATTTGTTTTTAAAAATTTCTTGAAATGATATGATGTTTTATAAGTCTTGTTTTATGTTACTGTTTTATTTTTTTACCTACTATTCAGGCTTAGGGTTTGACAATCCATGTTAATGGAATAATTTCACTTTATAAGTGTATAATAACAGTTTTCAGTAGGCCTGTAAAATTCTAACAATTTGTAACTAAATTTTCTTTAAGAATATTAAGTGCACAATCACAATAAACAAAACAACAAGACATACAAATTTAAACAAAGTCAATCAAATACACACACTAAATCAAATACACGTATAATATGAGTTACTTATTAAAGTTAAAATAAAATACGAAATATTTATTAAAATGGTCTTTCTGTAAAAAAATACGATCAATTCGTAAATAAGAACATTAATAGAAAGTAAATTAAACTAACAAACTAATATAGAGGTATTAGTATCACAGTTTTTAATATACATTCAACACTAATAAAATATAGACTGCAAGGACAATGTATAATTAACAGATATTTGTTTTTTACTTTAACCACGCAATCAGATAAATTGTAAAACATAGTAAAACACGGGCATCGACTGTTTGGTGTCTACTGAGACTGAGATAGTGAGATGTTAAGAATCAACTCCTTCATTCCTATTTGTCACATATCCAAAAGATATGATAGCCGGAAATTGGGTGAGTTAGTGGACTACTTAATTAAAATCATTACGCTTCCCATATCACCGGATGTAAAGAAAGAAAACAAGTTAGTCCTTCAATTAGTGAACTACTGAACTAGTGAACTACAATCTTGTGGCTCTCTGAAGTACTTCATTCGGCTCAGTCGAAGTGAGCCGATCTTCTGAACGGCTCTTTCATGAGTTACACAAGGCTAGCCTAAACATACTACGTTTATTTCAATACTTCTAAAGTTGTTGACTTGCGAAACAAATCAAATAATCGACTTAAGTGTCTGCTGTAGTAGCGGCCATCTTGGATTTGTATCTTGTAAGAGCAATGTTAAATTTAAAACCATTTACAGTATTTCGTTTATTTTCTATCATAAAATTGTTCGCAAGATCACATATTAAGCATCCGTTTTGCGCATCACCTTTTTTTTAAATTTCTTTCATTTGTCACGTAATTGAAATTTTGTAATAACAAGTTTGAACTTTTTTCATTACTCAATAAATAACGTAGTATAATTAAAACTGAATAGCAAGCCGGATCCGAAATTTTATAAAGAATATTTAGTTGTGTTTACAGCACTCAATTATAAAAGATGGATTTATAACATGGTTTGAAATGAGGCAATGTGAAAGCGCTTAGATGCAAGAAATTACTGTTTAGGTACGGCTTTAGGGTCATGCGCTGGCGTCGCCGGGTGCTTTCTTGTTTACTGGAACAGACCCTTAAATGGAAACCCGGAACTTTAGAAAGACCAAAACATGTTCTGGGGACCATGGTCCGTGATCATTTACTACTCCCGACCTTATGTCTTCATTTAGGTCACTGCAATAGCTTAGCTTTCCTATGGAAATTCGGTAACAAGGATACATTCATTATTTTTTACATAAATATAAATTAGATTTAATTGGCTAAAAAACAAAAGAAAAATCATTAAGATTGTTTGATTAGAATAAATTTAATGTTATGATGTGTAATCTAAGAACATGCAATTTCGCTGATTTTAGCCTTGGCTCTTTTGAGTAGTACCGCCGCTCCAGGCGCTAAACGGAAAGGGTTACAAAAATGTCAATTACATTATAAATGAACAGGATTTAGAAAATGTAAAACGCTAAACGGATGCGTATTGGGATTATGGTTGAAATGAGACTTTGTAAACAATTTAATGATAAAAAATAGACTATTTTTAATTTAGCATTGCTCTACGGGATAAAAATCCAAGACGGCCGCCAGTACAGCAGACCCTCAACATTCCAACTAAATTGTGTTAAATTATTTTGTTAACAATTAAAAAGAGCGAAGCGAAGCAGCACTGTTTAGTAAAACACTCAATAATAAATTGTGTTGAATTGAAAATGTCTGAAAAAATAAAAATATCATTGTATAATAAATTAAAAAGTAAATTCTCACTGATTTATTCTATACAGTTTTAAACAAATATCCATTGCAATATTCTTGCGTTAGGTTGTTTGCCAACACTAATTAAAACACTATTAATTTTGAAAAGTACTTTGACGGTTGAGCACAAATACTATATTTAAATATCAATACGTCGAAAGTGGTTTACTTGCGAAATAATCGTTTTAAAGTTTGTTCCTAAAAAAATATTTACTTCCTGAATTTGGGACAAACGACTGGGATTGTAAGAAAATAGTGCGATGGGCGTTGACCTCAGTAATTACTGTTTATAAATATTTGTTTTAATATATACATGGTGATTTAAGAAGAAACTTTCAGTGCGTGTTCTAGTGGAAATGTTCATATAAAATATGTTCGGAAATGCTTCGTTTTCCAGTTAACCACCATTTTGTTTTCTTTTACAAAATATCTTCGGATGTAGGAAATATATTGAACTCAAATTTTGGATACATACTGGGTGTGACATCGTTTACCCATGTACAAAAAACAAAATGATTTTTCATATAATTTTAAAACGGCGGCCATTTAAAATGTTTATTGTAAAACATGAGCTGATTTATGGTAAAATTGTGTCTTTTGTGATATAGACAAAAGTTAGAGTCCTTTCTTTGTCTAAAAGCGGCTGCCAACTCTTAAAACAGTAATTATGATTTAAACTAGCAAAGTACATGCATCTTCGCTGGCAGATATAAAAAAAATGAATGACAGAAATATCAGGTAAATATACATATTTTGCATTTATTCTATTCATTATTTTTTACCTGAATAGAAAGTAGTTTTAATTGGGTAAAAAACAAAAGAAAATTAATTATAAGATTGATTGATAAATGCAAATGATACAATGTATAATCTAAAAACCTCGTCCATACTAGCAGATTTCTGTCCGGAAACATTATATGCAGACTGTATCCAAGATGTGTCTCTTGTTTCTCATTTGTATGTGGAATGTTTACAGATTGTTTGCAGACAGTATGTATACAGTCTACATACAACAATCTGCATACAGTTTACATACAGGTTAGCGTGTATCTGGAGACAAAATACAATGTTTTCTGTTTTTCACCCAAATGGAAAACACGGATACAAGATACTAGGTACATTTTATATGGTTTGTCTATGTCATTAATGTAAATAATTAAGTCAGATGACATAATTTTATTTATATGAGGACTGTCTCAAAAGTAAGTTATACTATTTTTTTTTTATAATTATATAAAAAGAGTAAAAATAACCAGTTTGGCGGCAGAAACGTGTGACTCTGGATTGAAAAACGTTTTCACTAATACCAAAAATGTTTTGAGAAATAAAGTGACTATAAAGAAAGATAAGTGATATACTATGTACTTTTCCAAAAGTAACTTAATTTGCTAAAAAACAAAAGAAAGCCATTCAGATTGATTGATAAGTATAAATGTTATGATGTATAATCTAAGATCATACAAATTCACTGATTTTAGCCTTGCTCTTTTGAGCAGTGCGGCCGCTCCAGACGCTGGAAATGTTTACAAAAATGTAAAAAAAACAATAAAAGGACGGGATTTATAAAATGTACAAGGCAAAATGGAAGTTAGTTGTAATTGTAGTAGAAATGAGACCTTGCAAACAATTTTATGATAAAATAGACGATTTAAAATGTATCAATGCTCTACGAGATAAAAATCCACGATGGCCGCAACTAAGCGAACCCTCAACATTCCAACTAAATTATGTTAAATTATCATGTTAACAATGTTAAGAGCGAAGCAAACACTAAGGTTGCATGTGAAGCACGCAAGTGTAGTAATTAGTAAAACACTCAAGAATAAACTCTTGAATTTAAAATGCCTGAAAAACATAAAAATATCAATGTATAATAAACTACGCAGTAAACTCTCACTGATATATTCTATACAGTTTTGAACAAATGTCCATCGCAAACTTGCTGTGTTAGGTATTTTTTAGCTTTTTCAAATCTACTTACATTTTTAATTTTGGAAAGGCTTAACTTTGACGGTTGAGCCTAAAAATACTATTTCAAATAGAGATGTGCTAAACGTGTATATTCCAGTACCAGATACAACAGATTCAGGTACTTTCTATTAACCAGACACAAATACCAGGTACGAAGTACCTGATTATCTAGAGGCATTTATTATTTTAGAGTATTCATTCAAAAAGAGGTATCTAGTACCTAATACCTATGCTGTTAAAGTATATTGTACCATTGTATTTGGATAACCTAATAGAACTCCGATCCAATGCAATATTTTGTTTCACTGGAAATTCGACTTTTTTGGCGCTATCTATTGGGGAAACGAAGGAAGCTGGTTGGAAACACCAATGCTTACAATGCTTTCTCCCTAGCGCTACCTCGCGGCGCGATCATGTACTATTTTCGCGAACACCTTTTTTCCGGCACACAACCCCCGTATGGATGCAAGATCTATTTATTATTCATGATCTATGATTGTACCCAGTACCAACTAACTGATATATTTTTATAAATACATACCTGTATTATATAACTTCTCATTGGAACTTATTAACTAAGGGAAACCTCTTCGTGCTCCGAACGCCAATCCCGTTGGAACCTTCTATACACATAATCAAGTTATGTTTTCTATATAATAAAAGTGTACAATTAAGAATAACCCCAAAGCTAAGATTTTAAATAATGTTAAATGTTCAAATCAAATTATTTCGTATATTTTATAACAGCAGTTATAATACAGGTTAAAAGAACCAGCAAGGCTCAGGTCTACACTTTAATAAAAACCTAAACTAAAAGTTATAAATACAAATAATTGCTTCAAAATTTGAAAACAGCTGTTAATGGAAATATTGGTGCAAACAGCTGTTTTATCTGTTATTTTATTCAATTGATCGCTATGGTAATAAATGTAAATACATGTGTTGGTTCATCGTCCTACGCATAACCCAAGATTTTCTGACTAAATTTACAATAACTGTATTCAAATCAAAAAAGTTTTTATCAAAATGAATTATAACCTATGTTACTCAGGGATAGTGTAGCTCTGTATTACTAAAACTATCAGTCAATCGGTTCAGTAGTTCTAGCGATTACCCTCTACATACAAACAAACAAACAAAGACATTCCACCTCTTTATAATATTAAGTATAGAAGTATAGATTATGCAGTTAACCCTCACTGATATATTCTACACAGTTTAAAAAAAATTTCCATCGCAATATTTTTGAGTTTGGTTTCTTCTTTCTTCACTAATAAAAACTAACATATTTTTAATATTGGAAAGGTTTGTCATCAAAATACATCGAAATTATATAATTAATTGATTTAAAGTTCGTTTCATGTAAATATTTAATTCCTGAATTTGAAACAATCGTCTGGGACGTTGGAAAATTGTGCAGGGAACACTCTCCTCATTTTCCTTTTCGACTTATCTCAGTAGTTATTGTTTATAAATATTTTTGTAATTATTTGTTTTCAACGTAAAATACAGGATGATTCAGGAAGAAACTTTCAGGGCGTGTTCTGCTAGTGAAAATAAAGAAAATTTTCATACTAAACATTGGTTTATAAATGTTCCTTATTCAACATTTTAGCTTTTTTAGAAAATATCTTTGGATGTAGGAAATATATTCAACTCAAATTTTTGATACATATTTGGTCTGCCATCTTTTACCTATGTACGAATAACCAAAAGGTTGTTTCGTATATTTTCAAAATGGCGGCCATTTAAAAATTCGTAATGTAAATATTCTCGAAAACCGTTCACTTTACAAAAGAGTTTCAAAAAACAAAACATTTTTTTTTACTGACAAAAACATAATTTTTTTAAAATTATTTCTGTATCTAAAGAGATAACCGACTTATTGGTTAAAAACAAAAAATGTTTAATATTATGAGCAATTAGAAGATACATTTTTAGTTATAAGCCAACAACTCGGTTATCTCCAACTTTTAAGTTACAGAAATAATAAATAATTCTACCACTCAACTGAACCGCTGACGTGAGTTGAGTAAATTTCCAAAATTAAGTCCATAGGACTATGTTTTGGGGTTTCAAAAACAATTTGAGAAATAGGTCTATTCATGACGGTGCAAAATGTTTCGCACGCCATTCAGTATATTGGAAGTATCTTCAATACACAATGCATTGCGTGCTTCGCACGCCAAACCTGCTGTAAAATCCACTGCATGGCTTTGAACCTGGTACTTTTATGGTATTTTACATTTTGATTGATTTTGGGGGAACTAAGCGAGCTATAAGGTCGCGTAGAAAATCAAAATGTGCATAATAACATCCTGCATTTATATTTGTAGAAAAAACTCTAAACAACATTTATTCTCGTAGGAAAAATCTAAAAAAATTGTTATTTTGATTAAAAAACGTAAAACGTTCTTCCGGTTGTTGGATTTTTTTGGCTAACGAACTCATCCGAGCGACGCCGACGTAGACAACCAAAATGTGTACGAAATTTATTGTAAATGGTTAATAGATTAAGAATATTTGATAATTACAAAGTATTTTCAATCACAGATTAAGTAATATTGAATTGGTTTTCATTGGATTCTACGTTGACGTCCTTTAGGGATTCTGATCATAAATCAGGATTATCTGTTCCGAAAGTGTGTTTTGTAATGGCACTTTTAAATTCTGTACACAGGAAATGTACGTTCTACAAAGACCTATCGTATCAAAGGCATTTATTACTATTATTAAAGTAACCCCCCCCCCCACCTCCTCTGAGGTTCCTTGAATATAAACATGTAAACAAAGCATCTAAGAACTAATCCATGCATGTTTGTTTAGCATCTAACAAACTAACTAAACATAATCCCGACCATTTACTGAACAATAAATTAAAATTTCAATCCCTTACCATTTTTGATTTGATTGCCAAAATAGAAACCATTCCTGTGACTAACGATGTATAGATTGTGTACATACCCCCACTCAATAACGGAGACCCTGATCTGGTGACTTTTAATTATTGACGATCGAGTGCTTTAATTAACCTAGTGCTTCGTGAACGGTTACCGGCAACGCGCGTCGCCCGTATATTTTAAATGTGAACTCGTTTTGTGTTGTTTAAGTGTTTTATTGTGTGTTTTATGTATATTTGAAAATGACTGAATGATAGTCGAAACGCGTCATATGAAGTAGTAATAGACTACTTTTCATAATCATTAAGGATTGTTCGGCAGTATCACAAGGTAAATTAAATAGTAATTAATTAATAACAATCCAGTTGGGCTATAATCATAATAAGAACTAAACATAAACTAAATAAACATTATTTAAACTAAATATTTAAAATAAAGTTCTCCAACCTACTTGACTTTATCCCATTCCATAAGAAAAAATAATTTCTGACGTAGTGGTTAGATTGCACCAATCTAGCATAAATTTCTATAGTTGTTAAATATATTTTCTTACAAATGTCAAGTGGTAAACTGTTCACACCCTTTACAAGGTAATAATAAATTTACTGTCTACTCCTTTAATTTCACAAAACTTACGAAATAGTAAGTATAATATATGTATCTTATTTTTATGTTAATTTTATAATATATACTTTTGTAATCAATCTAAAAGTAATTGATTGCCTTGCAATACATAATATTTGTTTTTATTTTAAATGAACTTAATAATTTACTAATAATTAAATCTACCTATAGTCTAAACATAATTTTGTTCATGTCATGAATCTTTTTTATAAGAAATTTTTATAACTTAAAGTCGTTTTTACGTTTTTCACATTTTGTTGTTGATGTTTGTTTGAAGCAAAATGTAAGCTACATTATATGTTTGAAGTGCCTTTTTGCAACATTTCTAAATCTGTAAAATTAATAAACATATTTCATTGTTTGGAAATGTTTAAAACTAAATTTTAAATTGGAATGATGTTTTGAATGTACAAAAGTTTATTGTGTTCTCTTAACGAGCTAAAATCAGTTTATATTATTAAACTTGGTTATTCCTTTTATATACATTAAATCATTGTTCATCCTGTTTAACTATGTATAATAAAATTTAAATTAATTAGTTGTACCTAAGTAAAGCAAACAAACCTTTTTACTTTAAGTTCTACTTTGCTCCTTGTTTGTTTACAGGTTTAAGATTAGAGAGAGTATTTGGACAAGACAAATGTATTGTTTTTACGACGCACCATTTCTTACATTGATTACTTAGTACTTGTAATTTAAACAGAATTCTTAGTTATTGTATACACCAACAATAATACAAGTTAAAATGGTTTGTTTAAAATTTGTTCGTTAAATTATTTTACTTTATGGCGATTGCCTTTTAAAGCCGGACAAGTTGCATGATAATTTTAATATTAATATTAAATCGATACTTGCACACTTTTAAGTATGAAACATTACCTAAGGCTTGTTTTTATTTTATGTAAGTGAGTAGTTAGAATCTGCAGTATTCAAATAAATTACACTGCAGATTATTCTAAAATACACTGCATTATCAGCTAAAACACAGAAAATATACAGAACAGGCACAGCCGGTGTTTTAAGCATAATGTAACTTTCTATACACGATTGCCAATCTATATGACCTGTATTCAAAAGTTCTAATTTCATTCTTCTGCCATAAATGACTTGATAATTTGGGATGGCAGTGCTCCAGTAAATATACTGGGTAGGCATTCATTGTATTTTTAACTTCCTGTTAAGAAAATTGAAAATTTTCTAAAATCGGGAAGTTATTGGTTTCACCCCGTTTTTCGAAAATCGAGTATTCATCAGATCTCGACGTTTTGAGGTCCTAGGAATCTTCCCTGACCACTCCCGAGAGGGTGTCACCCTGTCTGTATGTATGTGTGTGTGTATGTAAGTATGTGACCCGCTTATAACTTTTGAACGGCTTAATCGATTGGATCCTACCAAACGGCGTTCTAAAGAGTTCCATCAAACTTAGATTTCCTGAAAATTTCAATTAATTCGGACCGGTAGGTTCTGAGAAATTTCGAAAAAACTGAGAAATAAAAATTTTTCAAATCAGGTTTTTCTGGAATAACTTTTAAACGGCTTTACCGATCAATTCCAAAATCTAATCAGCTTTTAACCTTGAAAAGCGACGTCGATCGCTACCAGTCCGGTCAAAATCGGTTAATTCGTTCGTGAGATATCGTGAACGAAAGAAAATTAAAAAAGTGTTTTTTCTCAATTTCTCCGAAATTTTTCATCAGAAAAATGTTTGTTGTCGATTCTTTCAATGGACTCGAAAAACTGCATCGATTGCCGCAAATCGCATAAAAATCGGTTGATTCATTCGCGAGATATCGTGAACGAAAGAAAATAAAAAAAGTGTTTTTCCTCAATTTCTCCGAAACTTTTCAAATGAAAAATTTTTGTTGTTGATTCTTTCAATGGACTTAAAAAAACTGCATCGATTGCCGCAAATCGAATAAAAAGCGGTTGATTCATTCAAAAGTTATGGCAGTTCAAAATTTCCAAAAATAGTGTTTGTTGTAATTAAACTTAGCGGGAAGTTACATAGATGGCCTTTAGGGTCAACCGTTTTCCAATTTTTTTTTTTTTTTATGAATAATGAAACGTTCCATATACGATTACATATTCGATAAATATTCTATAGTTCTGATGAATGTTCTCAGCCATAAATCACTTGATGAAATGGAGGGGGATGGACATTGCCCCAGTGAATATTACCATGTAATGATAATGATTAAAACTTCCGAAATATAAAACTATCACTACCTCATTTCTAATAGTATTTCAGTTTTCTTATTAAATAAGTTACAGAAGACAACTTTTTACAAATATTAATGTGGTTGTCATGTGATCCTGCTGTACAAGCATATCCCCAGCAACTTTACCATTCCAAGTTCGTTATTTTCAAAAGAGAGAAAAACATTCGCACAATATTTTTTCATTATTTAGGGCAAGGTTATGTAAGTTGCAATGAATTATAACGTTGAGTTTTTATTGTGAAAATATCTCTATTGAGCTGATCAAAGTAGTGTCAACATATATAGAAGAACGGAAATTGTCTGTCTGAATTGTATTCAAAAACACACCCCTTAGTACAATATAAAATATTATACATAATAGGAATATAATTTTTAAAGTTTTATGTCAGACCATCATAGAGAAAAATTATTGTAACAATTTTTAGTCGCCATTCCGAATATTGATTACTAATTATTAGATTTAGATCTTACCGTCTTCACTATTCCATTATCGTCGCTAAACGATGGCCGTTTCTGCTATTCAGCCATTTTAAAGTTTATCAGGTCTCCCATCGTGATTTACACAAACACTTACACATAACTATACACAACGATTACATAAGTATTGTGTAAGTGTTTGTGTAAATGACGAAGGGTGACCTGATAAACTTGAAAATGGCTGAATAGCCGAAACTGCCATCGTTTATCGACGATAATGGAATAGTGAAGACGGTAAAGAAAAAATATTTTTTACATCCTCTGCACTAATACCTTATTTTCCGTATTTTATAAAACTTGTATTCGGGTTAGTATTTTTAAAGTCTTAGAAATTTCAAGAAATGTTTTGAAATAAAACGGGTTTATAAGAAAGCAAAATGTTTGATACAAAATAGTCAAATAATTAGACTCAGAACTTTTTATTAAAGTTACAACTCTCCCTCTCAGAGTTTCTTATTAAACGAGCTGTTCATTACTGACTTGGGTCTTTTATAAAAAATTTCGTTCATTTGCATATTATATAATATGATTATCTACTACACAGATGATATTAAGTTTGCTATATTTTTATATAAACAACAACCTTTAAAACGACATTAAAATGTTTCTTTGCCACTAACATTGTATTTTGTGTTAAATGTATATTTAGAACCTGCTGCAATAAAATCATTCACATGATGTCTTTATATAAGCTAAATTAGAGAAAACTTACAGTTCAGCCACATAAGTATCTATAATCTTGAAAAAATATTTTTTAAACCTTTCTAACAATTATTATGTTCTTATTTTTTTATAAAATTTTCCACAGGATAATAACCTACATAAATGCAGCTATTTTCTTTAAAAAATCATCTAAAAGGAAACAATAAAAAAATCCGTTTTCCCGTCATTGTTGAATAACAGTGGTACGGCCAAAATTGAATAGACTCACTTAAATAAATATTTTCTTTGATCTAATGGTTTTGAAAAAGTAAGGTCCCTAAATTTTTTAAATGAGAATTAATGGTGTTTCAGTTAAAGCCAATTGTTTAAACTGATTCCTTTGATTATATAATATATTCAACCTGTATTTATAGCTTGAGTATTAAACTACTTTATTGAAAAGTTAAATCAAGCATGCTTGATGAAAACGTAATACATGTTCTAACTGACATGCTTTCAACGTACAATTTTAAACACAATTTCTGCACAAGATAATCCGGTTTTGACACGTGAATCGTCAAAGGGCGCAAAACTAATCTTTCACCACCTTTCCATAATATGTTTCTTTACCGGAGGAAACGTAACATGCCTCACATTAAATATGTGTTGTAAAAATATTAATATTATCATCTGCATGTATATTTTTTAATAATTTTACTTGTCTTATAGATTGTATTTGTTTTAATAAATATTATAGTTTTAAATCACTAATAAACTCGTTACTAACTTACATGAAAAAATAAGATATATTGTTTTGAAAAATAAGAATTATTGTTGAGGTACAAAAGTAGTAATGTGGTGAAATACAATTTAATTTAATACTTTTATTTATTTGGATTAAATATGTATTAATTATATTGATAATATTTATATTAATTTACTAATTAGTCTATATTTAAGCCCAACCCACTAATTTTGATTGGCAATATATTTGTGATATATCTTAATCGTATATTAATAAACTATTATTAATATAATCGTTATTTGCCACGTTATTTAATACAAAATTCATTCAGACATTCTGAAATAAAAACGAAATAAATCTTTTAAATTTTAATAATTTATTAGTAAAATAAAGATGGTATACCATTTAAACCTAATTTAGTTTTGACTGCACAGCGCGTTAAAAAAAACGATTATGTGAAGCTTTTCATTCGACTTTCAGGTCGACTCCTAAATCTTGAACCTAATGTCATTAAAAAGGCAGACAAATTTAAATTCTTATTATGTAACTGTATTAATAAAAAAACAGTGCTAAACCACCACCTTTACAATACAAACTTCATGCCCACACCTAAATCTTAAAACTAGTGACTTCACTGATACAAAACATATTTTTATTTTATTTTTGGTTTATTGCAACAACATTTTTTAGAGGGGGGAAAACAGTTCTACACTACGACTCAGTCAGTTCGAGACTCTCTACATAAGATGGAACAATGAGAGACAATAAATGCACGATAAGATTATTGAGATCAATCCTGACAACCTGACAAATTTAACAAATAATATAATTGCAAGAAATGTTTTCTTTAAGTGATAACAAACACAACTGTTATTTGAAAACTGCCTTTATATGTTAGTAGTTACCTATTGGGCTAAGACCAATTTCTCTTGTTACATGCACATTTTGTAAATTCTTCTCCTTCGGAACTACTTGACCGATTAAAAAAATAATAAATTCCTCACAATCCCCATAGATTGAAGGATGCGCCCCTTGAATTTCAAGAAGATATATCTTTTTTGCTACAGATAATCAAGTTTTCAAAACGTCTTCATGTGCCATGCACTGTCCCTTAGCAATTCGCCCAGCCTTCAGTATTTCGCCCACTTCCAGTACAATATTCGACAGATCAGAATAATCTTTATCTTAAAAATCAAATTGTGCACGTAGTTAAGCTTACAAAAAAAAATTAGTTTTTCTATCGAAAGCGAGTAAAAACTCTAGCTGGATTATTATCAAACCAACTTTTAATTTTCGTCGACTGAGAAAATAAATAAAAGTTCAGCTATGATCGGGGGACGAAATGAATTACAGATACTTTAAACTATTTAAATGAATTAAACTAATGAATTTTTTTTACAAAACAAAGTAAAAAAGTTGCTAAATATTATCTATGAGCAACGTTGTTAGCTAGGGGTATATATAATTATTCTAAAATATAATTATATTATTATATTATTATATTTACTAATAAAAACAATATTTATATAAAAAAATTTCAATTTATTTTAATAAATACTTCTCTTATACCGTATTGCTTTGACTTTTTATGCTTAAGGCATCCCTAGTTTTATAAGTATCTTAATTCTAAATAGTTATCAAATAATGAAAACTAGTGAACCCGGCAATGCTTCGCTATTGCTATTGCTTGATTTACCTAACCTAAAATTATATTCAGTTTTTGATCCAAATCAGTTGTTTATCAAAATCAGCTGTTGATCAAAATAAGCTGTTTTAAGCTTTTCATACGAACAGCTGTTTTTTGTGCCCCTGATAAAATCAAAAGAAATTTGTCTTCTTCTTCCTTAAGATTGACCTTCCATAAGATTAACATTGAAACTTTGAGTTCTACTGGGGCGTATCCCTGAGGACCGATGTAAATTATAATGGGATTCTGCTC
Source organism: Philaenus spumarius (assembly GCA_018207615.1). Taxonomy (NCBI): domain Eukaryota; kingdom Metazoa; phylum Arthropoda; class Insecta; order Hemiptera; family Aphrophoridae; genus Philaenus; species Philaenus spumarius. The sequence continues at coordinate 74,727 of JAGFPH010003576.1, read as the reverse complement.
ATCTACAGGACACTACCTTTCTAACGGTATGCGCGAATTTCTCCTACGATGCACACAAGCTGAGAAAAAAAGACGACAAGTTTTGTGCTTGCCTATTAATATATAGATGTGTAACACACGGTAATTTCTATTTAATTTGACTACCGTTTGGGAGCATCACATTCTAACTAAAATAACGGTTACAAAATAATGGTTTAAGCACGTAATTGTTTTTTTCAAAACCGATGACTGATTTAA
>JAGFPH010003576.1:60564-74480 GCA_018207615.1 Philaenus spumarius | reverse complement strand
TTACGTATGATTTGAATAGACGGCAATAGTTCCCCGGCACCACTCTGTTAAGCTTAAAAAGAAGCCCCTCGTGCCATACCTTATCAAAAGCCTGTACACTAAAATATAACGTCATAATTTATTTTGTAGTAGCCTACATTTATTTCAAAATGTATTCACAAGTACGGAATATAATAGAAGATACACAAGAAATGTTAGCAATGCGAAATTGTCACTAAGGTAATAATTATAAAAGATATAGTAACATGTTATTTACTCTTGCTTTATTATTACATAGTCAAAAACTCAAATTTTGTATTATTGTTTTTATATGTCACAAATTCAAGATATTTCTCTTAAAACATTTATTGTATGTTTGAAATGTTGTGTGTCAACTTTGACCCCGGCTAGAAATTGTATATCCTAATATATATATAGAGTGTTCATAAAGTCCTTCCTTCTTTATTGTTTTTGTTATTGAAAATTAATTAACAAAACTTTGTATATATCTTGTGTTGCACAACAGGAATGTTTTTTGACATATCTGAACTTTTATGATTTTGGGGGCCTTGAGGAGGGTAGAGGGGTTAAAAATTACAAAAACAATGGAAGATCATGTAATACACCATTGGAAAGCTTATTAAAAGGGAAACAGAATGGCGCAAACTAGAGCTTAGTATCTTACTTCGTTTTAAAGTACTGGACGATCAAAGTTCTGGAAATGATATTGTTATCATAGGATCAAAGTAGGTTATTAATTTGGCAATGTAAGGAATAAGTTCGTTGTATATTATTTTCAATAACTTTGATTGCCCATTACTTTCTAACGAAGCAAGATATTAAGCACTAGTTTGCACCATTGTGATTCTCTTTTAATAAGCTTTTCAATGGTGTATTACATGACCTGCCATTATATTTGAAATTGTTAACATACCTTGTCCCATTAAGCCCCCCAAAATCATAGAGGGTCAGATATGTAAAAAATTTGCCCTGTTATGCAACACATGACATGCACAAAGCTGTATTAACTTAATTTCGGCAACAAAAATAATAAAGGCGGTTAAAGGGACTGTATGAACACTCTGTATATAGCAAACATAAGATCTAAAAATGTTCTAGAACATGTTAATGTTTAAATCTATTACTGAACGTCTTAAATTAATGCAAACAGCAAATATAATTCCACCAAATTTTATTCAATAAATTGTAAAATGCAAAAAGATAAATATTAACTTAGATCAAGGCATGATAGATAAATCAGATTACATACTTCAAAAAGTTTCCACTCTACAATTACACTATTGCAATGTCACGCAATTCCAATGCAGGTAGCGGAGCAACTTGGTTAACTATTTGTGTCGGACCCTTGTAACAATATGAGTCACACCGTTCTTGTTCTGACCCCATTCTATCAACACGTGTTTGCCATCTCTGTTTTTGTGATACTTCTCTGTTTTAAATCTATGTTTTATCGACTTCTCATTTTCATCTCGTAGTCGTACTACCTAAATGTTTAAGGTAGTGGTATTATTTAGTTTTTATAGTGTTCTCAAACGGAGGCGTAGATCTTCAGGTTTATGTTTCCGTTGTGTTTAGCCACTCGATAACCGGGGTTGATTTAAATTGCCGAAACGATATGTATTGATTTTAGCACACAAATTATTTTAAATGTTTGCGTTGCCAATTTAAAAAATTCTAAACGATATATACATACTAAATACATATACATTATTATATATCGAATTTTATTTAAAGATATATAAATTACATACAAAATTTGTCTTTATAATTAAAAAACAGACTAACACCTGATTACATTCTAACTAAAAATTAATGGGATTGTAGTACTATGCATGCTGTCACTTATTATGTCCAATTAATTGTGTGCCATGTTTATTTATGTAGTTGAAGTTAACTTATATATCGAATATTTTAATTAATTAAAGCCCACAGAGTAGCAAATTAATCTTCAAAGACCCTGTGAGCTTTATTCAGGGAAATATTAAAATATTACACACCACAACCGAATAAAGATACATTCAGAATCCTGAGCAAATTATACATAATATGTCACTTCTGTTCATATGGATTAGTCATTTGATAGTAATAACTTGAATGATAATTAGAATTAAATCTAAGCTCTTTTTGTAATTTTAGTATTAAATAAATAAACTGAAGTTTCACCCTAGTTAAGAAATCATACATTTCGATTTTTTTACAATTTGATGCTTGTTTAACGAGCACCAGATACATTGTAATAGAATATATTACTACTAGGTCTCCATTATTTGCTGTTAAACATTTAACTGCGATGCGACAAACAGAGCTTATCTTGTTTTAAATTTCCCATCGGAAATTTACATCTGCTTATTCATCAACGGTGGCTTTTATAGTATTATAAAATAATACTCAAATTTTCTCTACATTGGAAACATTATAATTTAACTATATATAATTGCATTTTATGTTCCTAGGCTAAATAATTGAAATCAAATTTTAAATGTTTCGTTTTAGTATTTTCAAGTGTGGTGAAAGACAATGTAAGAAATTAAGACAAAACAATAAATTTCTAGGATATAATATCCTGAAGGAGAGACGCATGTGCCAAGAAAATCGTATGGACAATAATGAATAAAAGTTAATCGTAGAGCTAATTAATTACGGCTTAAAACAAATAACAATAATTTACGAAAATATGATAAGTTGTTTTTATTTTATTTAGTATATGCATATACCAAAATCTAGGGTATGAATAAATACTTTAAAACTACTTAAAGTTATAGATCTGAAAGATTTGTCTTATAAAACCATTTTAATTTATATTATAACCCACATCAATAATTAAACTTAATGAGAATATTACATACAGTATACTATGTTAAACTCTAAAAAAAATTTATTTTCAAACTAAAAATCAAATTCTCTTTTAGTAGATTTCAAATTTCTCATTAACCCCATAAGTTAAGTATTAAACAAATGCATTCGCACCTGGCTATGAGGATTGTAGCAAACAAGGATTCATACAAAAGATATTTTTTAATAATTAATTAGAAGATTTACAACAATTTTGGCTATGTGTTGTGTGTTAAGGGAGAATAAAGTGTTTGTTCTGCGATCTCATGATCACCAATAACAGTAAGGATGTTTCACATCAAAAATTGTATCTTACAACATTTTCAGATAATATTTGGTATTTAGAATAACTTTGAACAGATTTGGTACTGAACCTACAAAGGAAATTTAACCCTGCTCTTTAACCTTTATTGTTTCGAGCACAGAACATGGTTTTAAAATATATTTTTCAGTATTTTATTCTTGCTGATTTTTGGAGGTATACTAACTTAAAAAGGGTGTAATATTCTACAAGTTACAGCAGTTTCCAAAAAATCTCGAACTTGTCATCTAAAATTTTTAGGTAATCGTTTTTAAGTATTTTTTCATAAATTACGGCAGTTTTCCTATCTTTAAAAAAATTGCTGATAGATAAATGTAAATATAAAGATTATTATTAGTATATATATATGTTGGGGTGGATGTGTGTGTGTGTGTGTGTGTGTACTTTGAGAGAAATTAATTTTGTCTATTTGAAATATAAAACGATAGAGTAGGGTTGGTAAAAGTTTCTCGGAAGTTAAACCCTGATAAAGACAGCAACAGGAACTTCCTACGAAACCTGAAATAATCAATACTTGAAGGAACTATTAGAACATTTCAAAATAGAATCAATAATTAATTATTTTTAATGTTACTACTCTGTAATGTAACTGACAAACGTATTTTAATTATAAAAGTGATGATATACATATTGTACATAGTTAATTCGTGATTCATGTTCAAATTCGTTTGTTTATAGATTACTTAGTACCTTTTATTGTAAATGATTGCATGGAGAAATTAACGAAACAAATTAAAATGCTTTTTATAGAATAACAACAAATAAAATGTGCAAAGGTAAAATCTGCATTAATAAATAATTGTATTTCAAAGACACTTTTAACTTTAATCATAAATTGTTGAATGGTTGTTCTAACAGTAAACTTGTATTTATATAGCCATACAATTATTATTCCTAGTATAATGAAAAGTAATAAATAGACTCTGGTTACCAAGTGACTATACATTTTTAAACAATAGGCATATATATAATTTAGAAACAAAATAATCTAACAATATAGTGCAAGCAGTGAAGACAGTAATACTAACAAAACATAATATTATGGACTTTTAATTAATTACAACATAAAAATAAATATTTCTATATATTGTGCTTCTATTGAAATATTTGCAGAACAAAACAATTGTACATGGCCTCAAAAGGCATTCAAAATATTTACTTATTTTTCCGACGCTTGAACTATATACAAATCACAATTCACCGGAGAGAGACATGTATTTCTATTATTTACACTCGGTGCCCAAACTAAGGGTTATAAATTAATTTATGGATTCCAAAGCGTTGCAAGTTTTCCCAGAGGGAGCTCCACAATATAATTTGGTTGAATTATAATTGCCTGAAATTCGATGGCAATACGTAGTTTAAATATTATAATTGTTTCACGCTGAAACAGTACGTTTGCAAATTATATCCATATGAAGTTATAAATGAAGATGTGTTATGTCAAATAGTATATACAAAATTTTCAAAGAGCTAAACATACACTGCTGTATTTTCAATGCCAGTCTTTTCCTGGTTTTACTGTGGGTAGTTTCCAATTTTTAACTTACATAAAAAGTGAATTGAATTATAGCTCAAAACATTTAATTTCCCAAAGGATCGGTATCATACGATTCAAGAACAAACCCTGGGGAAATCATGATAAAATGAAGAATCAGAATGTAATCCTAGGAAATGTCATTTACTCTTTTTTATCTTAAATATTAAGAACTTCACTTTTGACAAATACAAGATAAAATGATACAAACTAAAGTATTTCGTTTATCGTCCTTATATAACGTTGTCTGTTTAATACAGTCCAAAGGCCATATAAACTCTATGTTTACTATATATCAAATTACTAAAGTTTAACATAAAATAATCTCATTATAAATATGTTTACTTTATAAAACTTTCTAAAAATTATCGTTTAGCTAATAATAATAATAACATATTTTATGGGTTTTTTGGCCATAAAGGGGGTTGTTTTTCAAAAATGTTCAAAACCTTTTTTTGTTCATCTATACAGCCCTAATTGACGTGTTTGGTGCAAATTTGTTCGAAATCGATTGAACAGTTTTCTCGCTAGATAATAATAATAATCTTTATTAGTTAATCTCCTACTTTAATAAATCACCTCTTCTACCCCACCTACAATTATGAAGTCAAAGTGAATCTGTTTAATAATTTAAATATGGTTGTGATAAAGTATGTGCCAGTTCCTGGTATCGTTTATTTAATTACTGACACAGGGCTCTTATAATATGTAAAAGTAGAAAACTCTAGTTAAGTTATCTATATATATAAAATGCAATGTCCTGACTGACGATCAACTAAGAGCCGATTCTATTAAAGCTAGAGACTTGAAATTTGGAAGGTACATCCGTCCAATAATTTAGAGGCGCACTAAGAACATATTTTGAAAAATTTGGAATTCAAAGGGTAGAAATTGCGAAAATTTATCACTCCCATAAGCAGCCCTATAACAGATGAAACAGCTGATTCGTATCAAATGCTTAGCAACAAAATTCTAGGTGTGGCCTGTTTATATCAAACCAAAATAACGTGTTTTAATACATTTACATTAACTACAATAGGAATGAAATTATCACATTAGAATTAGTCAATAATGTTTCAAAACTAACAACTTATCTTGGTTTAACAAAATAAAGACAAACACGAAGGAAAAATCAACGAACTATAATATAATTCAAACACCTATTATAATTCAACATAATTATTGTGACACATTATTAATAAAACAGCTGATTTTGGATCAAAAGTTTCATACAATTTTAGGTTAGGCCTTTAAAACCTATGAAATATAATTTATGTATATAATAAAATTCAAATGCTGTTCTGTGGTAAGCGCATCACTTGAAAACTGTACCTATTATAATTCAATTCAAACATCGGTTGTTACATATTTATCTATATTATAGGCCTACTTAGAGATATGTTGTTTATTATATTGTTTATATAAAATATATCTTATCTATGAATAGCTTTTAAGGGGGCGCTACCCTGTCCGCCATATTGAATCTAATTCCCATAAGAGCAATGCTACAGAATAAGTCATATTTTTCCGTTAATTCTTGGAATAAATTTAAAAATTTGGATTCATTTTGAAGTACTGTCATATGCGGATGGTGATTGCTGAATACATTTTCAAAAACCGTTATATTTTTTCATAAACGTATGATATAAATAGTAAAAAATAGTAAACTTAATTAATTTTTTACTCAGTTGCAAAAAGAGATATTGCAAAAAAACCTTAGCAATCAACACCCACAATCTATTTTACTTTAAGAAAAAAAAATACAGCTTTCGTTTTTTGACAAAAACAACACAAAAATATGCTTAATAGTGAAGGTATTTTTTGGTTATTTAACATTGAAATTGGTACCCAACTTCGCCGTTTTGAATGTAGGGAGCCGAGCCTTAATACTTTTCAAATCATATTTTCGCTTTAAAAAGAAAATAATACTAAACAAATTATGTAACGCCATGCATAACCGTAAACATTCATAAGTTTAAACATAATTATATTTAAAACCAAACAAACAATCTGAATGAAACTAAAAGCTATTAAAATATCACATTTTTATCTTTATTTTGATATATAATTGTATATTTAAATACCAAACAGTATCTTATACTCATTAGGCCTATTCATTTCAAATTACAAACTCTATTTGAACTACTTTGTTACATCCTGAATTAACACGGATGTTACAAAGTGATTCAACATACCTTCGACATTCAACATACCATTGCACATTACATTAGTTTGAACATAAATATATTGAAAACTAAACAGACAATCTGAATGAAACTAAATATAATGTGTTTATCTTTATTTTGATATATACCTAATTGTTTATTTAAATGTTAAACAGTATCTTATTATAATCTATATCTGTTACATATATCCATTGTAACGGTGTTTGTCCGCGATGAACTCCGAAACTACTCTACCGATATTAATGAAATTGTTTTAAAAATGTGTGATTTATTCTAACTTAAAATTTAGGATAGTTCTTATCCTGTTCTAAAGGGTTGAAATGGGGATGTTATCCCTATAAAATAAATACAAATTAAACTAACTTCATACAAGCTATAAACCTAAAATGATGTAATATTATTTTTTAAGAGATTAAAAAGCTATTTACAATTTGATTACTTCAGTCAAAGGGATGAAATGGGATAGCTACCCCTAAAATTAAATCAAGCAATAGCGAAGCATTACGGGTCCACTAGTATATATATACATAAGTCAATTGTCACTTTTTTTTAATATAGTTTTGTGAAGTGAATGTTTAAACGCCTTTGTTTAAGCAAATAGTATTGAGTTATCAGGTAGGTAAAGTAAACATATTGTTAGAATGTGGTTTTATCCAGTATTTTTTTAAGAGTCAATGTTTAATTTATTTTGATTACAAATAAAAAAATCAGACCTCTAATAGAAAAACTATTATAAATAATCTTAATAATAAGTATTAGGATCAAAGTTGAGTTTTATATATTTTATGTAAAATTTGTTAAAATATGTAATAAATAATTGGTAATAATTTTACAGAAAAAACCCCAAAAATGGTACAAGCCAAATTTAGTTTAAACTCAAAATTATGTATATTTGAACTTAAATACAATATTATAGTACATAATGTAGCAATAAGTATATATCTAAATATTAGAATGGTACTACTTATTTAAATTTTTTTGTTAGAAATATATTTTCATAAAAAAAACTTAATATTCAGTACTTGTCTACAAATTTATTTGAGCCTTCTAAGCATGGTTTAACCTATTAAGAGAGAGCTTACTCAGAATAAGGAAAATAATGACAAAAAACTATTAATTTATTAAATTTTATTACAGTGGATAATTGCATGGTCAACAAGCTGGACAAGATGTAAAACGAAAGGGCCTGGATGAAGGTCGTGGTAGATATATTGTAACAGGGCAGGGAATGGTTACAAGTGTAAGGAAACTTTAGAAAAATGTAATCTGCTCATCCACACAATGCATTACGAAACAATGTCATAATATCCAATTTTTGTAAACTTAATTTGTATTTTCTGGAGTTGACATGGAATATGAACAATTGTATTAGGATACAAATCTTACACTAAATAGTTTTTCAAATGATTCGAAAATGTATATCCCTACCTCTAACTTCTATGATGTTCACTTAAGGGCAGTCGGATGGTTCAAATGGTCTAAAATATAGATTTTTTTACATTTTTTAAATCCCAAAATTCTTACTTTTAAATTGATATACATTTTAGCTGATTTGTACAGATAGTTTTTAAATTATGACAGTTTTTATGAAGAGTTGCACACTGTAATTTACTCAAATTGAATGGTTGCTGCACGTCACTAAACTTTGTAATCAATACATTTATATAGTATAGTTTTTCTAAGCTGGGAGGAATCATGGTTAGAAGACATGTTTCAGGTCAAGAGAACCCTGACAGACCTTCATATGGGGCTCATATTGAACATGTACAGTAGTGCGGCAATAATAAAACATTAATAAACTAGACTAGGGTAACGATTCGTGGCGCCATAACATGATTATGTGTTTTTATTGTGTCAGTGTCTTTGTGATAATAATTTTAATTTATTTATTTATGAATTACAGTTCAATAACATTGTAATTAAATGTATAAATGTGCCAATAATATATAGAAGACGACGCCAGTACAGGCGGAATTAAATCAAATAAGGATCTGAAGATGACGGTATAACCGTTGAAACCGGTCATGCTAACCAAGACACATTTTGGATTGTCGACGGAATGATACAAGGTAATTAACCTATTGTAATATTAATCTAATACACAATTCAGGAAGCCAACATACAATATGTTTAAAATAATATAAGTTTGACTTTAGGGTCTAACTTGTTATTAGTCTACCCTTAATAATCTAACTAACATTCCTTTCTTTTCTATTTACATATAAATTGTATCTTAAACGGCTAGTTATTAGATTATAGTCTTCTAATAAAAATTCAAAGACAAACCAGTTTAAAGTTCTATAACTTGTGGTATGCATAGTAAAATATTATTTACTTCAGAAGTAAATGTTTCATTTATTTATATAAGATAAAAACCACATATAACATAATAATAATAATAGCTTTATTGCCGTTAAACGTAATACATGCAATAGTAGTCATATTGGAACAGTGAACAATACATCTTTACACTACAAGTACACATATATATCATTTAAATCACAATCCATAAATTCCTCCACGGAATAGAACACCTTTTTCTTAAGCCATTTTTTATTACATTTTTGAAGGGTTTTCTCCCAAAGTTCTTGTATACAGAGGCAGTTTATTAAATAGCATATATTGTTGGTAATACTATCTCTTATGTGTTTTAGATAGTCTTATACTAGGAGCTATAATATCACATTTGTTTCTAGTATTGTAACCATGTCTCTCATACTGGTTATTAAATTGCAATATACTTTGTTGGACATGAATTAAGTTAAAGTATATATATAGGCAAGGCAAAGGAATAACCAATAGTTCACAACAACTGGGTCTACAGGATTGTCTATTTGACAACCCAATAATGAGCCTTATAGCTTTTTTTCCAATATAAAAACTCTCCCTGAAGGACTCGAATTGTGCCAGAGTCGTACACCATACATTAGCATTGAATGGAATAGGCCATAGTATTTTAGAAGAAGTACTTCCGAACTAACACACTGCTTAAATTTTCTTAGTAAATAAATTACCCTAGATAGTCTTATGCAAAGATTTGCAACCTGAGATTCCCAGGTAAGCATACTGTCCAAATGCATAACCAATAATTTAACAGTATTAAATGTTTCCTTTTCCAATAGAGTGTGATTAAACGAGAAGATTATATGTTCGGTCTTGTCTTCATTAATTTTAAGATTATTTGCTGAAAATCGAGTCACTGCAAGTTCCGTAGAGTTATCAAGTTTAGCACGATTTGTTACGGGTTCCTTAGTGAACTAAGCAGAGTCGTGTTATCCGCATTTTAAACCGGAAAGGATGGCATATTACTGTGAAAATCGTTTATAAAAATCAAAAATAAGAAAGGCCTCAAGATAGAACCTTGAGGAACTCCTGCTACAGCAGGAACTCTTATTTGTTTTATGTCCGTAAGATTAAGACCTTAACAGATTATGTTCCCTACCACCTAAACCATAAAACTGAAACTTACTTCAGAGTATATCATGTGAAATACAGTCAAATGGCTTAGATAAATCGACAATATTTGCATATATGTAGAGAGTATATTTTCAAAACCATTCAAAATATTATTTACAATAGTTTCAATGGCCTTAGCAGTAGAGTGACCAAGCCTAAAACCATACTGGTGATTATACAGCAACTCATTACTAGTAAAGTAATTATAAAGTTGACTAGTCATACAGGATTCAATTACCTTTCCCACAATAGGCACTACTGAAATGGGTCTGTAGCTGTCTCCTATTTTAAACACAGGAGTTACTTTAGCTATCTTCATATCATCCGGAAACACTCCCTGTTTGAGTAACAAATTAATGACGTGTATTAAAGGAAGAACTATTTCATCAGTAATTTTTTTATCACGTAGTTAGAACGTCTATATATATCTTCATTACGAGAGGAACTAAGTTGAGAGATTACTGTTTTTACCGTTTTAGAATAAACTAATTTCCACTTAAAACGATCATTTGCATTTATAGGTTTGACAAAATTATGTAATAAGGCTGAAGAAGTGATACTTCCAGGCTGTTCATAGTTTAAACCCAAGTTAAGAGACACAAATTCAAAGTAATTGTTTAGAACATCAGCAAAGATATTCATTTCTGACTTTGCTTTACGGTTTCCTGTTTAATTTTTAACCACCAACCAGGCAGCCTTACCAAAATTTTTAGAATTTAATATTACACACCTATTAGCCCTAATTTTAGCATCCTGAATTGTTTGTTAGCATCCTTAACAACTTATGTGGTTGTGGTAGTTTGATTAATAATATAACTTGAATAAATTTTTTAACTAAATTAAACAAGATATAGTTTGAAAATATCATTAAATTAATTAATTAAATCGAGAAAATAAACAATGTATATGCCTAGTTCGTTAGTGAGCAAAATCGAATCCAACTTGTAGAAATGTAAAACATTTTTTTCATCATGCCAACGCAATAAACATTGTTTACAATACTATCATCTGTGATTGAAACCAATCGATTTCCGATAGGCCGGGTAAACAGTCCGGGTAAAGTACTAGGTCGTGTAAGAAGGTTCCAAGATTTGTCACCACGAGCTCTGCTATTCTACTTACAGTATTCCAGCATATAATTTTAAAACAGCTGACTGTTTCTAGCAACATAAACAAATGCAACAATAACAAACCTTTGATGTTGTTAGTTTATTAGCCTATAGACTATTGTAACAGTGTAAACGTACTTAATAATGGCTGATTCAAATATTAATATTCCTGAATCAATATTGAAAAGAGCGTCGGAATTATCAATGCAGTTGTTTCCTGACACTTCACGGTTACGATTTGAAGATGAATACAACAAATTTAAAAATTGACGTGAAGAATAAACACTACACATGGGCCAAGTAAGTGATGAAACAATGAAAGTATACATGTCTGAAAAAGCAAAGGAGATGAAACGAAACACTTTGGTGAGTGGATGTTTAATGTTAAAAAGTTGTTTGAAAATCTAAGAAAACATTGATATTTAAAATTACCCTAAGACAATTGCATTTCTTAAAAAACCGTCTATAGGTTATTAAATTAAAAAGGCTAGTGTGTTTACCAGTGATGAAATTGCCAAGTTTATTTTTAGCCACCCCGTATATTTAATAAAAAGTGGCATGATGAAAATTACTGTTCATAACTCGTCTATAAGTGCTACACCGGTGCTTGATCGAATTCAAATACTCGACTTCGCCACGTACTTGAATCTAGATCGTGCACCGGTAACGGCCACTTTCCGAACCTGTGACGAAATATACTATTTAATTTAAAATCGATAACAAAATGTAAATCGTTAAAAATTATCACACCCCCTATTAGTATTAAACAATAATAAATTACTTAAGCCTTCTAATGCTCTTTATGTCTGACAGTATAAAAGTTATTTTACAACTTTTAAATATTAAGTGAACTTTATGATCAACCTTTACTGCAAGAGGGTGCCATAAAGAGATCACAGTACACCAAATGCATTGTTTTCCTAATAAATATCAAATATGTTTCAAATTTGTGTAAATCTTTTGAATAATACCAACATCCGATACGTTTTTAATTGCTGCGCCCTTCACAATATAGGGTGAAGGAAAAACAATCACTACATTAAAAAGACAAAATATAATGTTTGTTTTTAAACTGTCGTAATTTTTAAAAAATATCACAAAAATCTTATACTTCAACTTTTGATAAATTTTCATCGCTAAAGGGGTGGACAAATTAAGTTTTAAAAGTAAAAAAATCACAACTTCCTAATTTATGCAGAACCAATCTAAACATCATTCTATCTTTTGAATAACTTAGTTAAGTGTGCTAATAATTATAAACAGTAAATGCAATGACTATTGATTTATGTGATTATTTTATTTAAAAAATGTTATTTACATATTATTATATAGTAGCAAAGGATTTGTTTAATGTTTAATCGTAAAATTAATACTTCAGACTAAACTTACAATTTTTCTAAATTAATTGACAAATTTAAATTTTCTGCATTAAATGAAATATTTGTTTTTTAATTTAATTAATTATTAAGAGGTACTTAAAGTGATTGATGTGTGCAAGTATAAATATAGAATCATTACATTCCCACAAAAAAAAAAAAAAATATTATAAAATCAAATGTTTTTACATTTGATTTTATCAATTCACAATATTCGGAATGGCGAAAACCAATAATAAAAATATTATACTTAGCTTTTATATTAAGGCACTAGAAGATGTAAGTTATTCATAAATTAAAATATTTAAAAGCTTCTAAGCAAGTTTATAATACATTTTATTGTTATACTTTTGCAGTGTCTCGTACTTAGTTAGTGTAGTCTGAATTGAACTATATTTTACAATAAATTACTTTTTAAATTTTAATAAATCAAATGGGGAAATTACAATTATTATATTTTTGACTTCAATTACTTCGCTAAACTTTATTTACGATATCATAACCAAAGGCCAGCCAATGTGCTGAGTACGTAAGTACACAGCCAGAGCAATAACTTGCAGACTTACGACTATACTACTTATTGCTGACAAATTGTTTTTAATATGCATTCATAGAAATATTTGTTTAGCCTTTGAAATTACCAGAAACTAAAATATATTCTCACTTGCGCCATTTTCCAACCTTATTAATCTATTCCTTATTAGCACTTAACACAAAGGAAATCCAGTTAGAATGCAAAGTATGTTATTAAGGTCTGACTGTTTATTTAAATTTAATAGTTGGTTGATTTGTTTATAACTTACTTCTCCTTTTATTTGAGGGAGAATAAAATGATTCACGGGAACATTATTTATCGTTAGAAGGCATATTCAATTTAAACACTGCCAATGTGTGCAATGCATATTTGCCAATTAGTGTTAGCTAAAAGTATACACTTGGAACATCAAAGCTTATTAAAATTTGTAAATTTAAAATTAAATTTGAAACTATGATATAAGGAATACCGGGATAACTGGAACCGCGACTTTCTCCTCTCACTAACCAGCAACCCTTCAGTTTTCCACAGAATTACTTGAAATTTTAGTAGCAAGTTCAGTG
>JAGFPH010003576.1:22476-53745 GCA_018207615.1 Philaenus spumarius | reverse complement strand
ATGTTAAATGTTCAAAACAAATTAGTTCGTAAATTTTATAATTTGAATAAATAATTCATTTCCTCCCTTATAAAAATCAATATTTACTTCCACAAAGCAGCTGTATTAGTTAGTCTCTTATTATAAACACCTGTTTTGTATTAAAATGTTTTTATAACCTTCTGAATACTGTAATCATCGTTATTTACATCCACGAAATCAGCTGGATTAGTTTGTTTCTTATTATAAACAGCTGTTTTGTATAGAAATGGTTTTTAAATATTTTCCATGTTAATCTTATGGGGAAAACCCTACCTTTGAGATTAGCTCACGCCATTAAGGATAAGAATTTTTGACATCTAAAACCTTATTGCAAAACTACGAAATGAGACGAATTTTTTGAAACCTCAAACATTAAAATTGGTCCAGAAATAAGGGAGGAGTTGTGTTTACAAAAAACGGCTTCACGTATTATATATAAAGATATGATTCGGAGAATATTAAGTTTTAGATTTAAAATTAGTTTATACAACTTTGCAACATGTTCATCACGGTGTTAGTCAAACATAAACCGTAAACAATAAACTTAAACAAATTACAATTTGTAAGATATCTATTTACACTGTAATGTCATTGATAACAGAGTTAAAATATTGAACAAAATTATGTTTTCATAAATGCAAAATGCTATTTATTAATTCATCTCTTACTTTTGGAAAGCTAAATAGAAGGTTGCATAATGCAATATGTACTCCTGAATAAATAATAGCTTGTCATAACTCTGAATTTACGAAGTTTGCACACCGGTTGGTTTGCTTAGGCTGTTATTTGAATTGCCTTGGGCACTGCTTGTGTTGAAACTATGTACAACTCAAAGTTGTGTGTGTCTACATTGTTGTGAATTAATTCCTAGTATTAAACAAAATGTAGCACTGCATGACATATGGCAGATTACAAAATAAATGTTAAACTGTTTAGTGTTAAAATGTATTAAACAAATTGAGTTAATTTTTTATTTATTTTAAACGTATTTGGTACAGAATTTATTTGAATTAAACAAAACTCACTCATTAGAAGTGCTATACGCAACAAATATAGCGTATTATAAAGTATTTCAACTTTAGGTTGATGAAATTCCGAATATTGAGATATGTCTTAATAAAATTATTTGGGGAAAGTTGGGGAAAGCAAGCAAAGCTGTCAGTAGTTATGTTGTGACTATCGCATATTGTGCACTGTGAAAATATGTATGTGATGTACCAAATGATGGTACCACCTCTCTACTGTCCAATTCTCCCTCCATGTGTACCTTCCCCACACGGAGTCCAATGAACTATACTGAATGAAATATTATTTTTCTTTTCGTCTGTAAAAGACTGTTGCGGCAATTCAGCAATTTTTAAGCACATTAACGGTATAACTTTACCATAATACAAAACACTTAAAATGTAAATAAAATACAAATAGTAACGCGTCGGATTTTTAGATCTGCGATAATTTTTATAAATTGAAGTGGTTTGAAGTTGAGCATGAGCATTAGTGTTTTCATATTTTAGGCGATAATTTGTTTTATTACAGGAGGAAACTGGTATTTTATATAACAATTTATGAGTATATGAAACTGCCGTACAGTTAAAATACAGAAGACATTATAATTAATGTCTATAATAATTAAGACATTAACTTTTTTACGACATTCGGGGGGGGGGGGGGGCATTCATGAAATTTACTAATGGTCGTATTGGTATGCTGTGCTTATGGATTTTAGGTAATGCCTTGAGAGTGGGTGCAGAGGGTTTGATATTTTTAAGAAATTTTATTTCTTCTTTGCCAATGAGGTGTCTGCATCGGTTCAGATTATCGTTTGTATTTTTTCGAAATTTTTAAGTAGGTTCCGTTTTCAATTGATTTATATTGTTTTTACAACGTAAAAATTCGTGTACTTTTTCAATGTATTCCTGATTTTTCATTACTACTAAGCATTAGGCAATCTCCTTTCTCGGCCTTTGTAACTATGGCATTGTTATCTATTTGTTTTTGTTTTATATCAATGGAAGTTTTTATTTCAGATTGGTGATTGGATGCATGTGTGGAGTTTTTCATCCGTTTGATAATACTAGAGACTTTGTCTTCGAGGATATGCCTTGTACTTCTGTAACATTCGTTTGAAAAATATTGCATAGTCGTTTCTACATTAAAATTAAGGCTGAACATATATCAGTGTTTTTGTTTTTGGGTTCTAAGTTATATTTCAAACCCTTATTAAATAGATCAGTAAAGACAATGTTTGCAAGGTTGGAAGTACGGGAGCAGAAGTTGTGTGTTGTTTGGATAGGCTTATCTCCTTGTTTGCCAATTAACATTGACTTGAGTTTACAATTGAGTAACATTTATTTATTATTTACTTTAATTCAAATTCAATTGGATTTAAGTAATTGCCCAGAATTGAATGTAATCTATACTCGTTGAGTTAAGCTTATATTTCTTATAATATAATTGTTTTATTTCATCGTTTAACCAAGTTCTTTCAATTGCAGACTTGCCCAAACATGCTGCTTTAGAATATTGTTATAGATTTTCACATTTATGTATTTAGGAATGACTCCTTTCTTCAAACAAATTTTGCTGTGTTTGATATACAGTGATATGCAACAGATTCGTATTCTTGTATCCACATAGCTGTAAGCTATTTTCGCGTTACTCGCTGAATCAATAGTCATTGTTTAGCTTAAGAACTATTATAATTAATCAACAAACCTTAATTTAAGTCAATAGTAGTATTTGTTTCTGGAGAAATGGCTACATGTTTCGCTGCCACAGGCAGCATCATAAACGGTGCTAATGACACTGACACTAGTCCATTGTTCACATGTACATTACAAACAAGTTATACAAACATAGTTATTTTCTGCTAAAACCGTAATTACGATATCAATAATTGAATACATATTATATAAAAAACCACTGATTTTATGTTTAAAAGCTTGTTATAATTTTTATTTTAAGATAAAACCTAAATCAAGGTCAAATGTTTTACCCTGAAATAAATTGTGAAATAGAAGCGATCACAGAGTTTAGGTCTCCTAGTTTTGATCAGGAGGAGAATATTAGCAAGTTACTTACTTACTAAATATCCTGGCTTACTTACTTTTAATATATAACCAGGCACCTTGTAGCATTAGGTGACTACTTTGTTTCATTTTAAACAATATTTCGCTTTAAATTACAAAATACAGACAGAACACTTTATTGTGTCAGTTGACTAAGTTGTTACTTATTATATCGATTTAGGAGACTCCCATCTTGGCATTTTGGCACAGTTATATTTTCCTGTTATGAAAAATCTTATTTCAAATCGTATTAACTGTCATTAATTTCATGTAACCCTTAATTACTACCTACCGTCTATATCAGACCGCGCGGGAAATTTAAACAGGGATTTCTCCCTCGCCTTGGAACACTGTATCCCGCACTTCACAGTACCTTCCTGACCTTGGGTGGTCAGTAGAGCAGTGGAATCGCACGAGTGAAATCGAAGCCGGCTTATGAGTTATCGATCTGATGCGGTCTGAGAAACGTTCCGTAGTGATTATACATACAAAATCGATCCATTGAAATAAGAACATGTGCATGTTTACAGTTGAAAAATATGTTTTCCTTGTTACTATGGTACTCAAAAATAACAGATATGTTGGTTTCCTTAAATAATTCAAACATAATTTTCATTTAAAAATGTGTATAATATTGCATGTTTTACAGTATGCAATTAAATACGCCTAAAAATTATGCAAAAACGAAATTAGATTTTTTTTCTTATTAGGTTATTAAAACAAAGTTCAAAAAAGTTTGGAATGTAAATGCTACTTAAATATATTTTTTTAATAACCACACATGTTTAAACAAAGCGCACCCCT
Organism: Philaenus spumarius; assembly: GCA_018207615.1. Taxonomy (NCBI): domain Eukaryota; kingdom Metazoa; phylum Arthropoda; class Insecta; order Hemiptera; family Aphrophoridae; genus Philaenus; species Philaenus spumarius. The sequence goes on along the minus strand of JAGFPH010003576.1, from coordinate 49,852 downwards.
CCGCAGTAGTTATGGGACAAAAGACGTCCGTAGTAGTCAAGGGTTAAATATACCAAAGTTGCTGGTGTCTATAGGTAGCAAAGAAGGTATTATTTAACTAGTAATGATAGAACAAAACATTGCTTTTGCATACAAACAAAATATGAATTAATTAATTGGAACAGCTGATATCAAATCATCGCGTAATATTAATGGAAAAAATTTTAATACACTACTACCGATACTTTTACATGAATAAACGTACTGATGTACATTTTTAAATAATAAGTTATAAGTTTATTTATTTTACTGTAAATAATATCGAAATGTAGTTTTTATTGTTAAAAAAATAACCTACAACTGGCCGTATTGCAGTACAATTTAAAAACGCTTCTATTAAACTCAAATTTGATGATAAAGATGTCATATTGCATATAATTCTGTTGTTAAATATTGTAAATTTTACCTGCATTTAAATTTTGGAACAATACAATTTGCTATGTAAAATGTATTTAACCTTAAAATAACACTTTATACTGTCAAAGGATTCTAGAGCAAATACCAAAAACTATAAAGTTAATATAAGGAAGCCACTTTATTTAGAATGTTATGCTGAAATTAAAAAAAATATAGTTTTATACGGTTGTTATATAAAATAATATAAATATATTAAATGAAAGTAAATTGTTGTCTACAAATTAAAATGTTAATTTAGTAGTTATACTTATTTAGTATCAAAACAAACGGAACTAAACAAAAAATGTGGAAGTAAGATTTACAAAATAATTCAATTTAGTTCCATAACATATAAAGATTAGAACAAATTTTTGTTGTTGAATTTTTACATTAATGCCGATGCTGTTATCATAAGCTTTGAATCCAAATCTTATACATTACGTGTTTTTTGCCTCAAACAGACATAGAAACTATAGTAATAGTATAAATAAGAACTGCATTTCTGTACCTTTCCAATGATAGCAAATAATAATGTAGTTTCCTTGTTTTTCCTTGCAATATCCAATCACGCAAGCGATGTTTTAAACGTTGATAATCAATGTTAGTCATCTCTGAAACAAAATATGCATCTGTTACAGACTTTTGTCAGTTCGGCGGTTAATGCAAATACATTACTCACTAGAGTAACAATTATTCTCTATATATTTACCTTTACGATCTGTCTAACAATCCTGATTTTTCGTCGTCTATAAATGACGACATAGGAAATATACATAAATATACATATACTTTAAATATACATAGGACAAACAGGACGTTCTTTCCGTACACGATTCAAAGAGCACCTCCCATCATCCACATCAAATAGATCACTACATTCTAAATTCGCCGAACATCTCATTGACACCAACCACGGATATACAGACATAAAATCAAATTTGGAAATAATACAGAAATGCAGAAAGGGGCCCGTAATGAACGCCAGAGAGGAGTACGAAATCTATAAACATAAAAAAACAAACCCTGATATTTTATTGAATGCCAAGTCTCAATTCCAGTCACACACACTTTTTGATATTCTACAGGAGCTGGACAACAACGCCCAGTTTAATTCGACCGACCAACAGCGCTATCCGAGTAAGGTAACGTTAGATATTAACATCCGACAGTGCGAGTTTTTAACTGAACACGGTAACATGTGCCGAATATCTTATGCCGCGGTTCAAATGTGTTTTTAATCTATATATGTTTTTAATGTACATTAAGTGTCATGTGTGTATAAATGTTTTAAATGTTATTATTTGTGACAAATTTCCCAATGTGCGAACAGCTGAAATTTGAAAATGACTGAAAAAATAGTCGAAACGGCCGTTATTTAAAGACGATGAAAAATCAGGATTGTTAGACAGATCGTAAAGGTAAATAAATATATATTTATATATATTTATAAACAATCCAGTTAGGCTACCACAAATAAGTATGAATTATTCTCTGTTCAGTTGTAAATGCATGGCTTTTCTAATATTTTGAATCCGTGAACAGTTCTAAACTTCCATTACGAAAAAATCCTAATCACGGAACTAGGCTAGAGGGCTAAAAAATGTTGATTTTGAAAATTAAGTGGTATAGTTGTTTTCGTAAAATACTAGCCTGCTTTTAAATCAGCTGTGAAAAAGGACTCATAATAAAAATAAACGGAATAAAATTTTGCATTTTCGTATTTCTTGCGTCCTTCGTAATATTTTGTTAGATAATTTCCTCATCTTCCTAAAACTGTGTTATTGGCATCAAAGTGAGAAATAAAAATGAATTTAATACAAAATATTTATGTTTTTAAATCAATAAAATCTAAAACAAATCTCACTTCAAATTATGTCTACTATTTACCATTTTATTTTGACACATTCCGTCCCTTGCAACCTGTATACGACAGCCACACGAATAACAAAATATTATTATTCATAATGAAATTATACTATTTACGGAAATACGCAATTGATGGAATTACGCATATTTTCATCACTGATAAACTTGCTGATTTAACAATTTTCTTAAATTTAGCTAACTCTGCATTTTTATTCAGACATAATTTATTCTTTTCAAACGATTTTAATATAAAAGTTCTTAGATCAGATACGGAAGGTATTAAACAAACTGCTGACGCTGCTATTCAACCCCAACAACTAAAAGTTCCAAAGGTTATGAAAGGTTGGAGTTGTGAAAAAATCTTCGTAATTAGTTGATAATATTACAACCTGCCTTGAGACTCGTGGGTTGTACTTTTAAATACAAGTTTTATAAAAGTTGTATGTTTCAAATAAAGTAATGGCTGTACAATTTTATATTTCTGATTGGGTACATTTATTTGTGCGTATGCCTTAATTAGAAATAAACGTTATATCTACGAATTGTATCTATATAATACAAATTTATTGTTTTTCCTTTGTAAGCGCATCACTTGAGAACGGCTGGACCAATTTGATTATTTTTTTGTTTTAAAATGTTCATAATAGTCCAAACTAGGTTTTGTATAAAGAAAAATTTGTAAAGTTTCCCGAAAAAGTTTCAAATTTGGAAAAAACTAAACAGCCTTTTTTGTATGGTTTGAGACCATAGCTCACAAAATCAGCTGTTCGTATAAAATGTTAGTAACACATGTTTGTGTAACAGCAAATTTGTAATCAGTTAAATTAATTTGTAAAAATAATTAACAGTACAAATGAAACAATTTCAAATCTTACATTTAATTATTAGTTTAAAACTAAAAACTTAGGAGCTAAATTATTGAAATACAAATATCAGTAAAACAAAACACGACAAACAAATAAAAAACAAAAACCACAAAAGATAACAAATAATAAATTAACCTGTATTTACTGTGTACATTTTATTTGCTAAGAATATTAAACGACCACTGACTACCTGAAATCAAGAACCACAAAAATATAACAAAAAACAGTATGTGGACATCTTAAAGAATCAGTTAAATATATTAAATTATGATGATGTAGCCTACTTTTCGAGTAGGATTATTGCTTTTAAATGCAGTATTAATATTTTTATAATCTATAAATTTAAGTTCTCTAAAAGTTTTATTTAAAACCGTTTTTTTCTAAATACCATATTTTCTTATACACAGTTTGTATGTATTTCTTGACACTGTTAGTTAGCGGGTTGGAATAGAAAATCAAATATATTTTAAATTATGTTTATATATAAATCATTTAAACTTAATTTAATTTATTTCTATTATATTTAATTAGGAATTGTAAATACTTTTAATTATTTCAAATAATAATAAACTTAGTCCTTACAAACATTGAACAGTCGAAGGATTTTTTAGTTATTTTTTTCAAATAAATTACTGTATCAACAGCATTCAAATCACCTCAACCTATTCTGAGCAATTAAACAATGGATTTATGACGTCATAATCTGACTCGCCTACTCAGTTAAGATATGAGCTGTAATAAAGTTAACGCTGATTTAGTTCTTTGACTTTATCGCGTCTGCTCTTTTATATAATTATTTATTTTTTAATACTTGACCTATATTTCTTTATTAAAGAAAAATACTTTGAAGTTCTTTTAAAGGTTTCTCTTACGCGAAAAAAATGTAATAGATAGACTTAATTTATAATTTTAAAGACATATTTTCATTTTAAATAACAATTTTATAATCATTTCATGAAACCTTTTTTGGAACTAATAAATAATCATTAAATAATTTAAATGATTATGCAATAACTTTGAAAAAAAGAAGTGATCTATATTTTACTTAACAAAAAATATATCTTTAAAAATACGACATTGTAATATGTTGCTGCTTTAATAATATTCTATACAACTTTTTAATTTGATGGTTACAATTATAAAATATTGGGAATATAGGCCTAATAAAGAAATTGTAATTTCTAAGTCAGTTCAATTAAATTTAATATAGGAGTGCAATTTGTCGATCCAAATAGTATTTTTCAATTCCAGATCGATTTCAAACTTATCAATTTACACTTGCATTCTGTTTTTAATATTTTGTTGTAATTTATAATAATATTATTATTATTGATTTGTGAGTTCCATTAAATAAGATAATTGGTCAAAATTATCATCAAATAACAGAGCAAAAAACGTAAAGTAAATATAGAGAACAATTTATTTTAATTTATTAACCTCAGCTTACATTATCTAGTTTTATGTATTATTAATTTGAATTACATCAACCATCAGTTGTTTACAATAATAGATAAAATAAATTATATATTTCAACGCTTTTAAAAACTCAACTTAATTTAAGGTTAGGGTTGAGCAATATTAATGATTTAGATTGTTAAAAGCAATTTAATCTAGGTTTTGTCTCACAAAATATTAACTACCAATTAAATTGAATAATTTGAGAAATAAATTAAAAGGTGGTATACAATTATCGAACTATAATGTTATCCTAATAATAATAGGATTTGATCTATATTGAATAACCCATTGAAATAAATATCTATTGAAATAAAGCCTTTTGCCAAAATACATAACCCAAAATTGTCTTCTTTTTTTAATTAAAACATTAAATCAGATAAATGAGTTTAATCTTTTTGTATTAGTGAATTATTGCTTGTTGCACATTAACAACATTTTGCATTTGAAATAAATGATAGGTTAAACTGTTTTGTTTTCAGACATATAACACATGATGATTTCGCTCATCATATTTAATACTTTAACAAAACTTAAAGTTCTTTATACTTTGGGGTTATGTTTAAAAACAAACTTCTTATACCCTACACGGTGGTATTTTTAGTTTTCTCTATCTTCATCCCAGCTCGAAATATTAAGGATAATCGAAAAAAAAAATGATAATCGATTTTTTTTTGACTTTGGGAAATCGATAGACTGGTAAACTTTTTTTATGTTAATCTACATACTTTAAGGTACTTATAAAAAAAATCAGCAGTATTGTAAATTACTGGAACTTTTGGTCTAAATTTACCCCTACCGACTGGCCTATAGAGGTTTGGTAAACAAATCATAAGTTGCCTTGTATTGAAGCTATTTTAATGTTTGTGGTATCAAAATAATACAAATTAATTTGTCTATAGAACCTACTAATTTGTATGTTTCAATTATATCTTTAAAAACATTTTTATGTGGTAAATGGTGTTTGTGGTATATGTTGTAAATATGTTTGTAATGTCAACACACATGTTTGGAACCATCTATGTAATTGATACGGCTATGATGTGAATACAGCCTTGCTATTTTTCACAGATCGATCCCAGCATTCCGTAGTGGAATACCCAGTATTCAACAGTAATGTGCAAGCCAAGTTCTATTAATGGCGTTTTGTCAAGCTTCTTCTCTACTTAAAAACCACAACGACGATATGTGACCGATAGTTTTGTTTTAATCCTTATATACTATTTTCCATTGTGAACAAAATTTCAAGCCATTTGATTAAAAAATTATATCTGGTTTTATATCGCAAAATGAAAAAGTAAAAATTAACACAGGCCTAACCTAACTAAACATTCTTAGAAATGTGAGTACATTTTATTAATGAGTGTTTTATTAATACAAATCAAAATATAATTAATAATATTAAAACCAAAAACTGTACCAGTAAATAACTACAATGCAATTTGAAAACACACAAACTAAAAAACATACTTTAACCTCACTAAAAAGGCGTGGTAAACCATCTTGGTATGTTCACGAACATAGAACCAATAGCACTAAATTTCAATATTATTATTGTTTAACACTCACAACTAGATCACTAAATAAGTAAAATATACACATAAGTGCAATAATGAACATTAAGCAATTAAAATATGAATGTTAAATTCACCAGTAAACAAATCATAGACGAATGACAACTAAACTGGGCAGTTAGATTACGTCAGCTGTCAGATCGTTTTAAAAATGTCAATAAGCACTTCTAATGATTAAATTAAGGCTTAAACTAATAGATTATATTGTTTTGTACACAAAAATGTCCAAGTTATATGTAAAAAGTTATTTACATAATTATAAGAAGGAAATAATCTTGGCGACTATATATCGGCGTTTGGGATTTTTCGTGTAACACTAAGGCGACGATCTATCATCGTAATGGGATTTTACGCATACTTTTTAGTCGACGATAGATCGTCGCCCTGGGACCCAAAGGGTTAAAACAATAATTGTATATTCTAAAAATACTCGCTCTTGGGAAGAGTAAATAGTGAGAGCTTATTTTGTGTTATGAGTCATAATGTGTTTAATAATTGATTTTTTTTAATTCCATATTAGATGTGCGTTTTTTAAAGTTTTGAATTCTGGTTTACGATGAACACTTGCAATTCTAATAATACTATATTTTTAGTTTAAATTATATTATACTTTTAAGCTAGAAACTGTTAATGTACAATCTCATGTTATTTTGAAACAAGATCTTGACCTAAATGTGTGTATTTAGTTGTCAACGAAAGGCGCCAAAACTCCGAGACATTTAGGCGCCATGGTCGATGTAAGCATAAAGTTTCAGTGAACTGGCATCCAAAGTGAAATTATCTTGATCTGTTCATTACTATGCAGACTTGTAAACACATGAGATTTTTCAAACTTACAATGAAATACAATTTTGAAGCAATATATTTGTAATTATCTACTTATTTTTTCCCTTATTTAGTATGTCAAAGGTAATTTCCTATGAGAATATAGGAAATAAGACGAATTAAGGATAAGTTTAACAAACGAAATAAGTTAAACATTAACTAGATAACTAGTTTTACACTAATCCATGAAATTTAAAACATATTTGTACCTTACTTTTTAACAAACATTATTTTGTTGATACATTTATAACAAGTAATTAAAACTAATATTTGGTGTACTCAATAAGTGTTTCCAGTAAGATGTAAAAAAACGGATATATAACTTCAGGTCAAATTAATATATTTAACTTTGCCTTAATTCCAATATATTTTTGTGATGATGTTTAACCTTATAGGTAAACACACAAAACCACACCCGCAATGTAATTATATATCCCATGTATGTATACTGTATAAGATACTTATATTGCCAATATTTTTGGAGATAATCCTGTAACTAATATACTTTTTACTTGTATTTATTTTTGTTTTTACTTTAAAAATAAATTATAATTTTGTGGTAACTAAATAAGTTTGTATAATTTAGTAGAGATGTATGTTTACCGTTTTAATATGTATGACCTTCCTTCCTGACATCTAGTAACATAAATAAACAAAACTATCTAAAGTCTGAAAAAAACTGTTAAATTCATTTACACCCCTTGATTAACGTCAGCACGTATACTATATAATTATGTTTTTAAATATAGTAAATGTAGTATGAACCAAAAATGAATTAGAGTTATTAATATTAAAAATTGGACGAGTTAATGTGAAAATACTAAGTATATGACAAGCATTGTTAGATATCAAGTTTTACAACCCACGATAAAATGGTAAAATAAAATATAATTTTCCCATGTTAAACAATTTTAAAACTTTTGTTTGTTTTTAATTTAATGATTTAATAATGATATGCCATGTAAACCTTTTTGCTTTATCCCTTCTATAAAATAAATCTTTGTCATAATTTCTCGTTCTCTCAGTTGTATGTTAATAAAATGCATTATTTATTTTCCATTATCAAAGTAAAACATTTATATAATGCAATATTTTTATTATAAGATTTTAAATTCACTATTTTCTTGTTCAACTTAATTTATTATAAAAAATAACTACAGATAGAAGAAGAATTGAGGTATAATTATTCCTTCTTCGCTCGGAAACAACCATACTCACTCCACAAGACCTTTGCGAGTAAATACATTTTACGTAGTCTAATAATTTTGGTTATAATATTTACAAATAAAGAGGAACTATTTACTGTTACTACAAATACAACTAAACCACCTTCCAAAGCCTTCCACAAAGCCTTAAACTATATGTACCCAAATTGATTTCGACCTCATAAAGTTAACCATTCGTAGACTATAATTATTATACTATTGCTAAAAACTAATTCTCAAATGTTAATTTAGTTTTTGAAATGGATACATGCTTTTAAGTTAACAAAAAATAAACTCAAAGTCATCACTAGATTCTGTTAGACCTTTATATTATTAGTTTATACTAAGAGCGAGTAATGTCATTACTTTGTTCAACCAATAAACGCTCTAAGTTGTATATTTAGGCTACTGTTATTTACTCGTCATACCAACTATAAATGAAGGTGCACCATTTATTAAAAGTTGTTTACTTTTCTTGTTATTACTCAAATTATTTTCTTAACTAATTTAAGACGGTTTTGTTACTCGAGAAAGTCCGCATTATCCATCAATGTTACATTTTTTTATAATTGCTGGAGTTATTAAGATGTAATCCTGAACTTAATTATAAACATGCGTGCGCTGATGACCTCTTTATAGTCTTAGACCTGTAGGTAAACAGTACCTACTACCGCCCCTAACTCTTAAAACACTACCCTTAGGAAGAATAATAACTCTAAACAGAGGAAACTTCAGTTTTTATTTCTGCTCCTTCCTAAGCGAATACCCTTCCCCATTTCTGCTCCTGGGTGCAATTTCGCAGACTAAGAAGTAAACTTTTGTACAAATACATTAAGCCTGCGCCTTTGTTGTTGGCGCAACGGATTGTTCGTGATTATACCCAAGTGTACTCACTGAACACTAGTTGTGAAGCAGTTCATTAATACGCACAATGCATGTATGTTTTACGAATAAAAAGCAATCATCTGGTTGTGTTTAGGGATGTATTTTATTAGAAAAACTCAGTTAATTTACTATAATCAAATTAAACCATAAAAACCCTTTACAGCAAAACAATACAATTTACTGAATGGACTAAACATTATTTTAAAAATATTGGGCCTGGGATCAAAAAACAGTACATTTACATTCCATAACATATATATAAACTTAAAAATTTTCTGAAATCCATACTCATCAATTCTGTGACCTACGTAGTGCTTCATAATAACGTTTTCTTAAAACGCCTTACATTAATGCAAGTATTATTTTTTGATGAAGTGGACGGGTTATTGATTAAATCAATTTTATGTTTCAGAAATGAGCCAGGCCTATATTACAAAATTTACTATTACAATTTATCCATCTTTGCTAAGTTTTCCTCTTTTTTTTGACAAAATAAATTGTTAAATCAGGCCCAATTTATTCTAATTCCAACGTGCGAAAACAGTATTCATTAGCTTGTTTTTTAACAGAAATTAAAAACTATCCAATGAACAGCTGATTTTGGATAATACTCAATCTCAGTTCTATTCCACTCTATTTCCAACGTGCTAAAACAGTATAAATTGGCTTGTTTATAAACAGCCTTTTTTATTGCTTTATTTACTACTTAGTTGTTATTTTGTAACCAACATGGAAACAAAATAAGACCCTATGTTAAAATGTTTCAACTTTTAAATTAGATGTTTTCAAAAATGGTGTTTTTACACGAAATCTATATATATAAAATCCAAATACCACTCACTCACTGACTCATCACGAAATCTCAAAAACTACGGAACGGATTGCAATGAAATTTGGTTTGTAGCTTCCTCTAGGGCCGTGGGTACTCGCTAAGAAAGGTTTTAAAAAAATTCGAAATTTTAGGGAGGGTTTGGGGGGGGGGGATCAAAGTTACTAAATTACGATTTCTCTAAAACTACTGAACGGATTGGAATGGAATTTGAAATGCAGCTTCCTTTAGAGCCGTAGGTGCTGGCTAAGAAAGGGTTTAAAAAATTCGAAATTTTAGGTGGGTTTGGGGGGGTCAAAGTTACTAAAAATTCCCATAAAAAATACATAGTGTTATATATTTATGGATTTTTTTGTTTTGTTAATATACATTTAACTTTGATTTGTCTATCCGTGCAATGCCGGATCGGGCAGCTAGTACAACTATATGGGTGTACTTAAAAATCAAAACTACACCTAAATTAAAAATGTCTTTAAATTCGTTAGAGCCGTTTTCGAGATCCGCGACAGATTATTGTTTTGATGTCAATGGTTTTTATGGTTTAATTTTATTATAGTAAATAAACTGAGTTTTTCTAATAAAAAACATCCCTAAACACAACAAATATTATTTGTGACTTGGCACCAAAAATGAATATCAAAATAATTATTGCTTGAAAATAACCCTTTTAATATTAAAAAATAATTTAAATTTTAAATACGCGTTTTAGAGAATTCCCTTTTTAACATTACTTTTACATAAATTAATTTTAAGATTACTAAATACTGTACTTAGAAATTATTATTAATAATGTGACGTAATTATTTATGCAATTACGAAATGTCATCGCCAGAAATATTATTTTCACAGTAAATAGAGTCGTAAATCTAAAGATTATTGCACTGGCTTTGTCACTAGGTACTCTGAAAACCAATTATCATTTAATAAATTTAAGTTAGTGACGTAATTATTATTAAATAACCATAATGTATATAAAGTATTATTTTTTTAAATGGTTGGCCAATAATGAAACATATACAAAAATTATTTGATTCAACTAAAGTGGTATTATTTTAACATTTACAGATTTTTTTTTAAACTTGACAAGAAATATGTTAGGAATTGAAAGAAGTTAGGAAGTTATTATATAAATTTGTTTTTAAAAATATATCTGAATGCACTAACTTATATGCTAGTTACAAACGATGGTCTTGTGAAGTTGGTTTATTTCATTGTTGTAGTATCCTACCAGATTCAATATCTTTGTAATTTTAATTTCAAAAGTTCGACACTACGATTGATGTGAAATTAAAATTGTAATCTTTTTGTTTTTGAAAAAATAAGTTTATATCTGAAAGTTCGGTAATCTAGTAATTCAGTGAATAGTGTTTGTTGATATTTTGTAATAAAATATGCCTAAAATAAAATGTGTATAAACGAAACAGACTTTTCTAAACGTAATTTTATAGGTAACAGATACAAAAAATCTGCTTTCTTACGGGAAAAAAATTGTAAAATTAAGATTTCTTTAACTCGAAAACTGGATATCCCGAGATTATCTCGTTAACGACGCCAAGTCTAACGATACCTGTACGAGATTAGTTCAATTATTATTCTGATCAACTGCTCGAGCAGCACTAGTACGGGGTTTGGAGTGCGAGTCACTCAGGAGTCTTCCATTGTATTTATTCAAATTAAGGAAAATATTACTAACATACTTGATGTTCGACCACTTTTTAAAAATTTACTTTGTTTATTTCCTCAAAACGCAGTACATGATCGTATTAGATTAAGAATTACTTTTAGTCTGATTAGTAAATAAAATTAAGCTTTAAAAACCAAAAAATAATAAGTGGTTCTTTCCAGAAATTTAATAATGTCAAAGTGTTGGTTTCATGAATACACAGTAGAAAAAAAAACATTATTTCAATAATTTGTTGTCGATAACAGACTTCCTCTTGATTAATGTCACGCTGAATGCTGCGCACATAAATAGGACTTGTAACTGACATTATTGATTTTCTTAAATATTGCAGTCTGCAGAGCTGGAGAAAGATGACAGTTTAATTATTTTTGAAAGAAATTAAATTAATTATAACAATATAAAATGTTGTATTCCCAAAATGGCCCTGGGCTTAAAAAATATAATTATGTTATTATTAATTTTACAACATATTATACTTGAATTGTGTTATATAACTATACAATATTTAAGAATAAATATTGCAAAAACTTTTGTAGGGCACTATTTTCTTTGACTACTCTTATGGTGTAAGTTTATAAAGATAGAAAGTTTTCGTTATATTTATCTTAAAAAATACATTCAAATAACCAACGACCATCCTTAGTTTTCGTAAAGTGCTTTACAGGAGGTGTTGACAAATTTGGACATTCAGGGTGTTCCAAAAGTCACTCAGCATGGGGATTAGAAAAATAAACTTTAAATAATAAAATTGTATAACATATTTGATATATATTTTTATTTTAATAAATCAATGTGGAGCGGTGCTTTTGGGAAACCCAGTGTAATTAACTGATATGTTAAATGTTTAACAATACATTTTATGTAGGAGATTTCAAGTTTGTGTATTTTTTTACATTGCAGTATAATTTTACGAACGGTATACAAAATATAATAATTACCAATATTGTTTTACATACCTTTTTAATAGTTAAATTTAATCTCTTTAAATACACTTTTTTATGCTTGTAGTTAATATATTTATTTATTTACAAAACAAATTACATATTACTCCCAGCGTATATTGTATGGAAGGAAAACCCTACCATCTTCAATTGTATAGAAAGGGTGAAAATAAAATATATTATAAGGCTGAAATACAATACTCTTTAATCAGTGCGTCACCAACATATATGACATGATCAAAGTACACACACACACACATGGTCTTACATATATATGTAGGGCTAAATATATATATTACAACGGAACACCTATTGACGTTGTTCTTTTGTTGTACAATAAGTTACAACACCTACTGGAAGCCTTTAGCCAAAATTTTATCTTTAGCTTAGGTGATGCAACTGGGTGTCTGATACCTATTTATATAAGTATTTCGACTGACTCTAACACTTTCAAATAGCTTCCAGAAATTAATAAGTTTACTAGCTCTGAATTTAATCTACAAGATCTTGCTTATTTTTGATCTCAGGGAAATGAGAACAGTGGAACAGCCCTTATAACTTACCTTATTTGTGCTTTGATTATTTCTACAGCTAAACACATTTATTAGACTATTTCTAATAAAGGAAAATATTATGAATGGATAACCATAAAACAGGTAATTGATTACTCTCAGTATTTCAGTATAAATATTAATAATTAATTTATTCAAAAATCAAAATCAAAACTTTTTCAAATTTAAACATAAACAACTCGCTTTTCTCACCATCTGCTTGTACATACAATTTCTATCCAATATTAATGTTAAACCTATAATTCTAATTTCTAATAGGCTTGGCAGACAGTCTAATTTTATAATCAATTTAATTTTAATTCATTTGAATTTAATTTATTTACATTTATTATTTAAATTTAGGGAATATCGAATTTACATTTATTTAATTTTATGATTTGAATTTAATTTGAAACTAACCTATCTCAACCAGTACTTTAAATATTTTTATTGAATTTACTCAGGCAATTAATTAAAATGGGGGACAACGTATTCTCGTTTACACAGAACTTAATTCAGCGTTTTTCACCTACGGTTTTCCGTGATGGATGCCGCTATGTTGATCAGCTGATGCTGGAGCTGCTAGGATGCTGTGTCTGGTAGCCTGGATTTTCTGCTTTAAAGTTGTTGGGTTGATATGATGGCTACAGATGTACTTGAAGAGCAGATCTGGTAGAATCTAGTAGAGTTACAGTTGATCCTATTTCTTCCTTGGTTCGTGAGAAGTGAAGTTCCGTTTAGAAGATCATGTCCTGAAGGATTGCCTATGTCGTCTCAGTATCGCCAGATAGAGTTATATTTGCGTTAACTCATTTGGATAGGCCGTAGAGTTACTCCTGAAGAACTACTTCTAACTTGTAGTTTCAATTATAGTTGAAAGTTACTTAAGTTTAACGAAGAAAAAATATGGTAGTGCTCGTGATACTAAGGCTTTTTAGCATAACACGTAGTATACGAACTGGTAGAATAATACTTGCTGCAGAGTGACGTGAAGTCTACATTCGTAACAATTTGAGTCTTGAGTGAGTCCCTAGATTTTCCGCGTCCAAGCCTTTATACACTTCGTGACGTCATTTCTTACTAGCCCTTTCCATCATTTTTTCAGTAAGCTAATTTTCCTTTCCTATAAACATTTTTGGTCTAGAAATATGTCTAAATTCGCACTGGTTAAATTTCTAGAATTTTTTTCTTTTCTTTTTCCTTCCATTTTCCTGGAAAACACCAATTTCTCTGGTTAATTTGGTTGTTAGTTGACGCCCCTTTCTGTACCCGCGGCTTCATCTCTTCCACTTTGACTATCGAATCTTACTTGCTTTCCATTTCTGTATCTTTTTTTCCTTTTTAGTTTTCCTTAATTTTCCTTTTTCACTTTTTCCAGATTGTTTTTGGCTATCCGTACGTTTTTGAATCGTGTCTGTACTGTGATTTTTACGCGTGCGCGGCACGTCTACGCTTTCCCGCGATTTCCGCGACTGTCTTTCGCGTTCAATGTCTTTTTTGTTAGTTCACGCTGATTGTCTTTAACACCTGTACAGTTCTAACACTTTTCACCACTTTTACTTATTTTTTCTCTTCTGGGACCTAGCCTACAATCGCAAAAAAGTTCTTTGGGGGTTTTTTATTTACTACGCGAAAAATTTACTAACGATACAATGTTAATCTAACCCTAAATCTCTTTACTTTATTATTATTAAAAATTCAAAAATTCAACTTTTATTACTTTAAAAGGCGTGAAAACTCTCACCCTTTTATCTTAATTTAATTTTACTTTTTGTTCCCTTTTTTACACATAACTATTCATTCTCTAATAACTCTTGTGAGTGGAAACCTTTGATTTTAATTTTTTCTCCCTTTTTAGGGTGTGTGAAATTTGACACTTCATAATTTGACTTTTTCTTATTTAACCTTTTATTTTCGTCTATTTATGTAGATTCCAAAAATGTCTGACTTTTTCAGTTTCAAGTTAAATTGAACTTTTCCCTTAACTTGTTTACTTTGGTAGTATTACCTTTTATGATTTGAAATTCACACGGACCTAACTCACGCGTTTAGCGCTACGTATTAAACCATGAAAATCACAAATGCATAAAATTCCTGGATTCCTTTATTCCCCCAAAACTCAGCTACTTTCAGGCTGATTTCAGAGTCAGATTTCCTTTCTTGACGTGTCCTTGATCAAGTTTAATCTTGGGAGATAAGCCTTGCTCTGATTTAACTTGTATTTTTGACTAACAATTGACACTCACCGAAGTCCGGCCTTGAAACCATCGAATTTTATAATTTAATATAAAAACCCGATTTTTCCCGCCTTACAACGGCTAATATCCGTTGTAATATATATATGTATGTATATATATTACCAAAAAAATACTGTTAAATTTGAACATTTACAAAATTTCTTAATACAACAGTTTGTTCTTCACTAATATTCCAAAGAATAGAGTATAAATACAAACTTTTGTTAATTGATATTTTGTAAGCATTAAAACATGACTTAAAATTGAGGAATAAAACCTAGTACGCAGCATATAGTCAGTATTAGATATTTGATTTTATTTGTAGTACCTTTACTGTACTTGTTCACCTCTTTGTATTAACATATGTTTATAATGAATTGTTGAAAACAAATAACTGAAAATATATTAGGATACCGGTATTCAAAAATATTTTTTGAAACATATAACTTATCAACTTTAATAAAATATTTATTCAAATATTTGTCAAGAATTTTTTACTTTATTCAATTTAAAATTAGGATTATTTAAATATGTATTCAAAAATTTATCCAACGTAATAAAAGCTGTAGTCTATATTTATTCTATCTGAAAATGAATTCAGAAAAATGAATTAAAAAAAAAAAATTTAACTGGAAATAATGCAAAATATGATTTTATCAATAAAAGTTTTTCTTTCTAATAAATCAAGTCAAGATTAAAATCAAAACACTACTTCTGAAGTTACGCTTAACATAGCCTATGTTCAAAATTTTAACAACTTTGATTCTAAAAACGAAAAATTTTCAAGTTACAAACAACGTTTTTGATAAATTTGTATAAATTATAAACATAGAATAAACTTTATTTATTAACATTGGCATGACTCTTTCTGCGCCCAAAAGACCAGATGAACTACACAATGATGAATTAGTTAAACTTTTAGAACAACATCTTGCACCAAAGAAAAATGTTCTAGTATCTCAACATCAATTTTTGTCGATTTATCAAACAAATCAACAATCAATTTCTGACTTTGTGTCTAGTTTATGTGTATGGGGAACTGTGAATTTATCTCTCGATGTGAATGTAAAACATCAGTACAGTAGCTGATATATTTCTTAGGGCTCAATCCATACGAGAAATAAACGATAGTTATATCAGTGAACATCTCTTACAATCTGACATAACAGAGTTCAAGGATATTGTATCAAAAGCAATTGCTTTAGGATCTTCTAAACTTGACTCTAGGTTGTTTACTCAAATACAAGCACGGTTAATACCAGAGATAAACAAGGTTAAATGGGCCTAATTCAAACTATTTTTCAAGATCTCAACAACAACAGTCTGAGTCAAAAGCAAAACATTATTTTAAAATACATTTTAAAGGGTTGGGATTAAATGGATTGTGTTTTCGCAGCGGTAAACAAAACCAAAATATTGTCCTACATACAAAACTAGGTTAAAATGTTCAAAATGTTTTAAACAAGGACATGTAATGTATGTATCAGGACTTTTATTGAATGGAAATCAGAAGCTATTAAACAATCAAACAATCACATAGAAATTCAAAACATACATAACCAAGATTATGGTATTCAAAACATTGTATATATTTTTCAAAATGCGCCATCATATATATCAAAATGAATTGAACGATTTCATGCATACGTAAATATTGAAGGCGGAACAGATCAATTCAAAGTGGATTCAGGGTCAGCTTACATATTTTCAGATACCCTGAGTATCTGGTCAGTTCTACCCTGAGATATTTTCAAAAAGTTAATTCTCAATACTTCAATTCAACCAACAAAAGTGATTTTGATCATATACACAAAATACTGTCACACATGATGGTAAAATTGAAGTGAATGCAAATTATCAATCAAGTTCTTTCAAAGTCGAAATTTATATTGCACCAAAGCAATATACAGCTATATTAGGACGATTGTTGATTCGACATCTCAAAATATACTCATTTGATGCAGACAGAATCAACCTACTAATCAATCCATTAATAATATCAATGATGACAATCGTGATAAAACATTATCTTTCCCAACGATTTTCGAAGAGAAAATAGGTTGTGTACCTCACTGCAAGGTATCACTCGCATTACGATATAAATGTGACATTCCTTACGTCATAAGAGAAAAAGTTAACTGATTCGTATAAAGTTAGATACTCTCAATCCAACAATTTCAAAAAAGCTTCTATACAACAATCTAAGGCAAGACACTACAAGGAAATAGACCTGGTTCAAGCACAGTACTGTTCTAACAATAAGTCTCAGTAAGACAGGGGTAGTAATTAGGAAGTACGGATTCTTACTTTATCTCATAAAACTTGACAACGGGTATACGTTTAAGCGCCATATTGATCAATTACGAAGAAATAATACTCCAATGAAGGCAGTGGATTTTACTCCTACATTACCAGATTCCGAATATACTTTCGAACAAAAAAAAAAACACTTTCTAATTTAAGGAATGGTAATAGTTCCAATGACCCAAGAAAATGTCCAAATTATTTACCAATTCTAAAATGAAACTGGCAATGAATTTTTTTAGAGTTTGGAAAATGACACTTTAGACGACAATCACACAGTGTAACGTTTAAAACGAAATAATTTTATTAAGTGTCGTAAAAAAATTTATTATGTGTCGTAAATTTATGTTTTTAATTATTGAAGTGTTTAATGTTATCAGTTAATGTTGTTAATCGGTGAAATTTTGAAAAGTGTTTTGTTTAGTTGAGTTCTGATGCATGGAAAATAAGGTCAAACAGCTGTAAACTAATCAAAACTACTTAAGTGATTGCTAAGGCAAGTATCTAATTGATATTGTATATAATTTAACTATGTAAAGTCAAAAATTACGTAAAAAGTGAAAAAGTTAATAAAGTTTAATTTCAACTAAATGGTTCTAAGAGGTAAAAAGATGAGATACAAATGAAAACTAAATTAAAAAATATTAAGGGGACAAATTAAATTATAATTATTACATTGTTAATGAAAATATATTTTTTCAAAGATGTAAGAATTTGAATAGTTTAGTTGTTAAAAAAGAACCACAGCAGATAAATATTGAATTCATAAAAAAAGTTATATTTTGATAGGAAGATAGATTGACCAAAGAATGTACTAAACTAATTTATTCCAAAAAACTTATGTAAAAGTTTAAAAAGCAGTTGACAAAATTTACTTGAATTGAAGTCGACATCAATAATATTTTCAATTAAATATAACAAACTAAAAAAAAGAATCTATTGAAATTAGCTCCATAAGCTAAATAACAAGCCATAATATTATTAAATGTTTTATGTACATGTTTATTACTTTCTCCACCCTATACGTAGTATATGGAGAAAGTATTGTTTTCGTAAAAATGTTCGAATTTGAATTTTTAGTTGAATTATCTGTTTTGGTGCTCCCAGAACCCCCAAAAATGGTTTAGTGCAATTATCTGTGTTGGTGCTCCCTGAACCCAAACAAGTGTTTTTAGAGTGGTGTCTGTCTGTCAGTCTGTCAGTATGTATACTCGACCAGAAAGGACACTATTGGTCCGATTTTCATGAAATTTGGTATGTAGGTACTAAACCCTAATATCTCCAGGTGTTTTTTTCATTTTTTGGAATTTTTAATTTTTAAGGGTAATTTACCCCTAAAAACCCATAAAAAACGACAAAAATGCAAATTTCTCAAAAACGGCTCTAACGATTTTGATCAAATTTTCAGTATTTATAGTGCTTAAGATGCCAAACAAAATGACACCACCCGCTTTTATCAAAACTTCGGCGTTTTATAATTATGGGGAAATGTTTAAAAATAAACAAGTTTATGTTGTCAATCTAGCATCGCGGCGGCGGCCGCACTTGGTAGCACCATTGTAGCGATCACGGCCAGTAATTCAAAGGTCGCGTGATCGAATACCGCCTTGGACAATAATTTTTTTATACGATTGACGTAGGTAGAATATTATTTTTTTGTTTTGTTCTAAAAATTAATAAATAAAATGATTGAAAACAATATTATTTTGACTACAGTAAGTTGGGAGAAAGTTTGTGTCAGTTAACTGATACCGTTTATTTTAAGATTTATTTTATAAAAGCGAATATAAATTTAATGCCTAGGACCAGTTAACACGAGATTAAAGAGAGATTTTTGTTCATTAATTATAAACAATTAATAATTTATATTTAATAATACAACCATATATTCTTATAAACATTTTTTAAATTGTTTTAAAAAGCTATAAAATCATACTATAAAAAGTCCAAATATTTACATAGAACTACTTTTTATTTTCCTTTATTGTTTATCTTTTGACGATAATCTGAAGGATGTCATTTTTATTAAATGTGTAGTTCTTATGGTGTAATTTATAAAAAAGAATTCATCTTAAGCAAACCTAATTAGTCGGTCTATTAATGATAACATGAATCAATCTAAAGAGTATAGTGTACACATATTTATAAAGTTTACATTAATTAGTTTTAAAGAGAATAAAAAAATTACAATCTGACTATTTTATATATTTGTCCAAATAAAATACATAACTCAGCCAATTAAGATCTTCAGTGTCTTTTAATACTCAACATTTATAATCTGACAACAAAAAATGTCCATGTAGGCTATTATTTCTGTGACAATCCCATTTACAGCTGATTACACACTTTATAACAATATCTATTTCTAACTTTTAAGACAGATTTTCGCAGTACGCCTAAGTGACGGTTGTTTTTTTAAATTTTCTGTGTCGTAAAACTATTACCTTTGTTATACCTTTAATATTATTTACCATCTATGAGGTTAAGATTAATCTTATAGCTTTACTAAACATAAAGTCTTAAATATATATTTGAAGCATGTAAAGGAGTTGACCTCCCCTAGTTTCAATATAAAACAGTTTGTATATGGTTACTAACAATATTTTTAGCAACATATTTTTTTTTGCAGGAGGTTTAGCAATACAACTATCTTTATTTGCAGTGAATTCTTTTATATTTCTTAGCACGTATACTGGTATAATTTTGTGTCCATGTGAAAATTTTAATTTAGTAACTAAGAAGTTCTTATGAAGGTTTCTCTTTAGCACCTTAGTCAGCTAATAAGGAAGTAATATTTTACTTGGCATTACCTCCAAATACCTTGGGGCTTATTTATCTTTGAGTTACGATCGTGCTGTTGTTTGGAGAGCACCTTAACAGCCGTTAGAGAAAAATATTCTATCATATACCAGTAGAAAACTATTAATGCCTTATACAGGAAGGCTATGTGGTACATGAATATTTACAGGATATTTTTTTTAAATTAGGGAATCTTTATATTAAATAGGACAATTAACTTTCAAATTAATTTTAAAATTATTTTTACGTGAAGGAAGTACATTAAATCTGTAGCTAAAACACCAAATATTTGAACAGAGAATTCATAAAAGGATTTTCGTAATTTATGTATTAATACATTTTACAATTGATCCCTTCAACATTATACCGGGTGAGTTTTAAATGCCCCCCCCCCCTAATTTTTTCCACATTTCTTAAGATATCGACTCCCAACCACCACCGAACATCATTGATTAGTTTATACTTTCTTTTGATGAGCTTCACATTTTTGGCCGCCATCTTGGATCCGCCATATTGGAATGAATTTTTATTTTTTAAATGTAAAGGTAGGGTTGTGACCCATAATTTCAAACTATTTTTTTCCGTAGAACACGATGCCGCAATCGGTTTTTAATTATCTGCTTTCGTTCTCGAGATATTAACAATTTTGTAAAACATTGAAATTTTCAAAAATTCCTTGTTTTATTCATTTTTTTTTTTTAATATCGACCCTTTATCATCAGATATCACAGTTTTGTAGTAGTTTATAGATTTTTATGAAGTTATAAATGTTTACTGCCATCTTCAGTTTCGCAGAGAAAAGTTGTTAATACACTGAAATCAAACAAATTTACTGAAGATGGCAGTACAAATTTATAACTTAATAAAAATCTATAAGCTACTGCCGAACTATGATATCTGATGATAAAGGGTCGACATTAAAAAAAAAAAATTGATAAAACAAGGAATTTTTGAAAATTTAAATTTTTTTACAAAATTGTTAATATCTCGAGAACGAAAGCAGATAATTAAAAACCGATTGCGGCATTGTGTTCTACGGAAAAAAGTAATTTGAAATGATGGGTCACAACCCTACCTTTACATTTAAAAAATAAAAGTTCATTCCAATATGGCGGATCCAAGATGGCGGCCAAAAATGTGAACCTCATCAAAAGAAAGTATAAACTAATCAATGATGTTCGGCGGTGGTTGGGAGTCGATATCTTAAGAAATGCAGAAAAAATTAGGGGGGGGGGGCATTTAAAACTCACCCTGTATATACAGTACATTTAATTTGTCTTTTTCAAAATATACTGAAATATGTATATGATATGAAATAATATATAAAGCTTCCATTTTATTGAGCAAATTCAGTTCGTGTGATTACTTACTGTTTTTTTTTAAATTTTGTCAATTGAAAATGGTGGAATAATTACATTTTGTTCTACTGCATCTAGGTTTTTATGAACTTTAAGTTTATCAAATTTACATGTGTTTCCTTCCTGAAAACAATGAAATAATTTTAAATAGTTTTGTTTTAATCTATAAAACAAACAGGTTTTACTATATTTAAATTATCTGGTCTCTTTTCCTTACTTCCTCTCCTCGGTAATATTTTTAGAACAATATCTTGACTATTTGTTATTGAATCAATGCTGTACCTCAAACAGTTTTCGAGATACAGCTATTTTAATTTTAATATTACTTACTTATAAAAAAATCTACATCTTGTTGGTAAATATTATTTATTTAGTATTATTTAAATTATCGCCATATAGATTGTGTCTAAAACATATACACATCTGCAATGAAACGTAAGAAAAGATTCAAGTTATTTATAAGTATGCACAAATAAAAACGATTAGTCAATTAACCAATTCTTAACTGCATAAATGTCCTGTTTATTAAAATATAGAATAAACGTAAACTCATTTACGCCAATTAAAACATATACAGTTCGACCCTCAACGTTAACAGTTAGTTGCATTCGTTATGCTTTTTGTCACAGATTGACACAAAGATGATGAGTAATCTACTCTACTAAACTTGCGTTGAATCTGTAAATACTGTATAGAAATACAGAGTGAAAATATGGTCCCGAATTTTACCAGGCTATACTCTATAGGAGAAAATACGGAAAAGGATTTCAACAAACATAGTTCAGGAAATGCTTAGTTTTCGAATTATCCGCAATTTTATTTGTTTACTTAAACATTATCATTTTAAATAGAAAATAAATTGATTTCAAATTTGGTAAGTAATCTTTCATCCTTGTACAAAAAACCAGAATGTTCTATTCTATACTTGTAAAATGGTAGGCATTTAAAAAAAAGGTCAAATATCTCTAAAACCGCTCTCTATAAAAACAAATTTCAGGGAACAAAAACATTAAATTTTTAAATGTCAACCGAAACTGTTTTATTTATTTATTTTTTTTTTTCAGTAGCTCTAAAGATTATCGATTTATTGGTTATAAACTCAAAACATAGTGTCTTCTGTATTGTTGTTTTTGTATTGTTATAGACAATAAATTACGTTTTAAGTTGAACATGGTAAGCGGGAATAATTTTATTTACTTACCAATTTGTATTTACATTGCTGAGGTTAAACATAATATGATCGTAAAATGCTCCTTCCTAAAACCCACTTTTACATTTTACTTCTTTTCCTAACTTCTAAATAAATAAATTCCAAATGTGCTAGTCTCTTATTTTTGTAACTATATAAAATACTGTTAAACTGTAATGGGATGTCATTTTAGTAAGAGATTAATCAATTATAGAGTGGGTTAAAGATACTTTCTTAAATGTGGATTAAAAAATAAAATAAAAGTATTAAAGAAGAATGAATAAACGTTAAATTCATTTAGACAACATAAATATTTAAGAATGTATTTACATTATTATTTTAATAAAGACGAATTTCCCTGACGTATTGCTTATCTGTCTTTAAGCTAGATATTATATTTAACTGAAATAAAAGAGTTGATTATATTATTATTAGTACTTTAATTAATTTATGAAGTATTACAACTTTTATTTATTTAATACATTCATCACTACCCACTAAAATATTATAGTATTTATTTATAACACTAAAACTATTATTTTTATGGCAACCGGAATTCTATTTGCATAGATTATATTAAACCACCAATTATTATTCCAAAATCGGATATCTTGCATCATATGATTTATCTATATATATAAAATTCAATGTATGTCCGTTATGCGTTACCAAACCGTCCATCCGATTGCTTTGAAATTTTGCATACTAACACAGGTTAACCCTGGGAAGGTTTTAGGCCATTTACCGAAGTCCTAGGACATAAGTTTCAATGTTAATCTTATGGAAGGTCAATATTAAGGAAGAAGAAGAAATATTTCTTTTGATTTGATCAGAAACAGCTGTTCGTATGAAAAGCTTAAAACAGCTGATTTTGATCAACAGCTGATTTTGATCAACAACTGATTTGGATCAAAAACTGAATATAATTTTAGGTTAAGTAAATCAAGCAATGAGCAGAATCCCATTATAATTTACAACGACACTCAGGGATACGAATTACAGGCTTTCAAAGTTTCAAATTAAGCAATAGCGAAACATTGCCGGGTCAGCTAGTGTATTATAAATTAATCAATTTAGCTTTGTTAAATTACTATGATTGCCACTTAAAAATTTCTCTTAAAATGCGAACAGCAATAAAGATTTTGTCTTATATAAAAACGAAGTTTCATCAACATTTACAATTAATTATTTATAAAATTTAAACTTGAACTGGATTTATGAGAATTAACAGTATATAAATAAAAAACAGAACACAGTTTCTCAAATGATTCTAACTTATACATATGTTATTTTGTTATCTCTTTTTATATATATTCATGTTTTCCCCCTTTAGTCACTATCCCCATTATAATCATTAAGTTGCTGTTCTCCATTGGTCGTTACATGTTTAGACGAGCCCCCCTACTAAGTCTCTGCCTATATATAGTTAAGAACCATGTTACCAATTAGTTATAAGTTTGTAACCGTCACTGATGATGATGACCTGTTCATCGAAACGCGTTTGAATTATTAAACGTTTTTTATGAGAAACTGTGTTCTGTTTTTTTATTTATATAGAATTAATTATTTGTATAGGTGTTCGTCATTAATGATTATATTAAACAAAACAAATAACACTTATTAGTAGCTATTATTAATACAATAATGAAGATTTAATTAATTAACCTTTCACTTGAATAACGCTTTCACAGAAACAGCTTAATATCGGTTAGAGTGCGAAAGTATGTGTAACTTAATAAATACAGTACTTGAACAATGAAGTCGGCACTTGAACGACTCGACGTGCACATATTGAATGGAAGTGTAAGAGCACTTTACTGTTACTGTCTTCTGAACTGCTTGCAATAAACATGGTTATTGTGGAAACGAAGGTGATATAAGGAAAGAGAATTTATGTAATACTTTCGAATTTGTGTTCGAGGTTTTGATGGTTACACAAATTATTGTTAAAACTCTTACCTACATGTGACCCTTATATCAAAGACATACTTAAGGTTATATATTAAGTTTTGTGTCCATAAGTGTTTGTATTTAAGAGAAATAAGTTGCTTATAACTTTTTGCATACATTAATTCTTTAATTAGACTTAATTGTCGAACATACTTTCTCAGTCATGGCATGACACCCAATGGCGAATTTATGCATATCGTAATTATTTATTTTAAAGCAATTCAATTTAAAATATTGGTAGGATTCACATGTGTTTCTGTTATAGTTTTAATTCGTTCAACTTTTCTTCGTGTATACATTTACTTTTGCCATAGAAATGTAGCCTCTTGTGCTAAACATATTTTAACACATACGTTTAATTTAATCTTTATTATTATTTAGTTTATTTATGACTGTACACATTTAATTTTTCAAATAACGGTGCATCACAAATTTCGAGAAAATACACTGAGAAATTAAAATGTAAATGCAATTGATTTAATACACACTTCAATGTAGTTTTATCATAAAATAAGGTGCAATCGTTATAGGCTTTAAATTACTCTTGAAAAAAAAATTCCATTGTATACCTACTTAATAGCACTTTTGTTCCATATAATCTATTATTACTCTCTTATAGTAAACTAAGAGAGTTTTCTTCCGCCCTCTCCGCTGTTGGGATATTCTAAATATCCTCATCCACCTTTGAAGCCATTGGTCAATTTCTTCCGCCCTCTCAGCTGTTGGAAAAATCCCCTTCACCTTTGAGGGCGTTTACCATTTTTTACCTGTAACCCTAGGCTGGAACTCTTATAAGGTACTAACAACTGGGCGGGCTGAACCAAGGTTTTTTTAGAGAGGTGTTACTCCTTCTCCCTCTCCACATAGTGGTGAGGTCCCAGTCATGTGACCGGCATAGAAAATTAGTATATTCAATTTGATGAAATATTTTTTAGTTAGTTATTTAGTATTTATAACTTGTTTTTGTATTACATAACAACCTAATTTATTTCCAGACAAAAAGTAATGTTTCACAACAAAATTAACAAAATCAAACCGATTGTTTACTTTTCACGGAATATTGAAAGCTAAATCTAAAAAATAAAAACTGTGCATGTTTATTTTGAAGAATTAATACACTATCGCGTGGCTTCTCTTACTACCTGGACAGACATTGAATTTAGGTAGATTTAAATTTATAGTACAAATAATAAATGCGTAAGATAAAACCTAACCTAAAAATGTAAACTACAAATTGTTTTAAAAAATAGTTTAGAAAATTGTACTTGGATGTTTAGGAAATGTTGGTCAACAGCTTTAGTGTATCTCCACTAAACACTTTCATCCAAGTGAGATGGGTAAATGTTTATTTTAAGTGCACACATATTTCAAATAGACAAATGGAATGTTTTAAACTATTTATATTATTGAAATTTCTATTAAACTATTTGAACGTTTAAATATTTTCCACCAACTTAAGCTCATATACAATTAAAATTTCTAAACAAGGTACTTCAAAACAGTATCTCAATACTTTTAGGAATTGATTTTGGTATGATGACAATATTTTCCCATATTGCTGCAATTTCATTCGCAGTTTTGGAAAATCCGGAAACAATATAGGCCAGCTTTCTTACATCTAAAATATCCTTTGCAGTCTATTTGGAGTTGCATGAAATGAGCTGCAGCAGTTTGTGAAGTTCAGATGGCTCGGGGGTGGTGATGTGCTGAAGACCACCCTCGACTTCATCTACCCCAACTGTGAAGTTTTTTTGAGTTTTTTTGCGATTTTCGTTGTGAAGTCATATCCGTGGGAAGTATCAAAGTTTAAGTGTGCATTTTGTATGAAATTTAATATACTTAAATTTTGTAAAGTATAGTCTACCTTGAAAAGAGCAAAGTTTTATGACTTTTTGTCCAACAACTTTTAAAAAGTAGAAAATGTTTAGGTGTTTTGCAATTTTTGTTGTGAAGATATATCCGTGGGAAGTAGAAAAATTGAAATTCAGATTCAGCACTGCACAAAACATATAGAACGAGTGAGAAAAAAAATTCTATATTTTTTCCTTGAAAAACATTTTACTGAACCATTAGGTTTTATTGTATTTTTAGTATAACACTTATAGGATATTATTATTATTTATAGTCACAACATCAAAATATTGAAAGTTATAT
Organism: Philaenus spumarius; assembly: GCA_018207615.1. Classification (NCBI taxonomy): domain Eukaryota; kingdom Metazoa; phylum Arthropoda; class Insecta; order Hemiptera; family Aphrophoridae; genus Philaenus; species Philaenus spumarius. Next base: position 22,745 of record JAGFPH010003576.1, on the reverse strand, counting down.
GCCCAGTAACTGGAAGATCTGCTTAATATACTTTATTAAAATTTAAGTTATAAATTTCATCGTTGTTTCTCGAATAATACACATTTTGTATCAATTCGAAGTGAACGGTCTCCAAATTGAGTTTCTTAAGTAGTAACATTTACTTTGAAAATTCCATTTAAGCTAAATTTACAACTTTCTGTGTAATAGAAGCAATATCTAAATTGTTAAATTGGTAGGTTTATTACTCTATATAACGTTCCTTGTACTAATGGTTTCCTTAATGGTCG
>JAGFPH010003576.1:8574-19215 GCA_018207615.1 Philaenus spumarius | reverse complement strand
GTAGTTTTGGAGAAATCGTGATTTATTAACTTTGACCCCCAAATCCCACCTAAAGTTTCGATTTTTTTGAAAACCTTTCTTAACGAGCACCTATCGCCCTAGAGGAAGCTACATACCAAATTTCGTTCTAATCCGTTTAGTAGTTTTTGAGAAATCGTGATGAGTCAGTGAGTGAGTGGTAATTGGCTTTTATATATATAGATTCCTGGGAGCTCCATAACAACATGACTTACATTTTGACGATCACAGTGATTTTGCGAGTATATGCAGTCATTTTAAATCATTATTTTGTATGTAACCTATACTTTGGCCTTACAACTATTATACTAAAATGGTTCGCTGTTATGTATTTGTGCCAGTTATATTAAAGAAGACTGGGGAGCAACGTATATTACAGGTAATTCAATAGTTAGAACCCAGCTTTAAACTGTAGCAGAATGGGCGAACGTTCATAGTGAAAAGACCGCCAATTCCGGTGTTTAATACACCGAATTATTGCCATGACAATTATTGTATTTTCTGATTGACATTGATTCAATCTTTACGTTTAGTTTATTAGATTTCTGATAATACGTCAATTTATTAAGATTTACTGGACGCAATATGTGTGTCGCTTTTAAATTATGTTCTGAGATGTAGTTACTATTTAAATTAAATGTATCTCTAAAAAATTGCTCCTTTTAAAATATTGCACAATAAATGATGGTTGATTAGATTATATTTAATTTATTGTCTCAGAACAATGCAAATTCTTACATAAATATAGATGAAAAAAATGTTGAGCAATTTAATTTAAAAACAAGCTGTGGAATAATATATACACTAAACAATGCTTCCGTAATGGAACAATAAAAACTACTTTGATTTTAGTACAATTATACTGTTCTTATCTCAAACCCGTTTTTATGAAATAAGTTAATTATAAGACAATTATAAGAGAAGTATTATAAAAAGAAGTAATTAACTATAAGAAGTAATTATACAAACAGTCAACAACTGTTTAGAAACAGAAATTCAATATTATTCATTCATATTGAAACACCAGTTTCAAATAATATGAAAGGTAAATAAAGTACAAGCGGAATAACAACAGAAATTCATCTGGGCGTTTTTAATCCAGTACAAGGGTTTACAATTTTATATTAAATTTAAAGAAATAATTGGCCGTGTATTAATGTTGTTTAACGTTCACCGAAACATTTTATTTCTTTCTCACAACAATAGCAATGATCCAAAACAAGAACACATCAAAAAAGCTCATACCATGATCCCTCATTATCTAAATCTAAGAATTATGGTTACATAATTATTCTAAATTATCTAAGACCTAAAACTAGTTATTTTTGAAACTAAACCATATTTAGGTTATATAAAGTATATTATTTTATAATATAATGTAAAATTTATTTTCGTTGAAGCTTGAGAGACGAGATTTTTTACATAAATTATTATTAAAAAAATTTCAGAAAATGTAAATTTATTTAATGTTGGTCCATACCGTCTAAGGAGTTAAAATTGGTTAATCTGTTTTAAAAATATCTATTTACAGAGGTTAGTTCCATAACAATATTTATTTTTTTTAAACATAGACTACATCAGCTGTTTACTTTGCGTACAGTGCGCAAAGTAAACAGCTAGAGTGCGAAAAGTATTACTTAACGCACGCTATCTATTTAGCCGTGCGATTAAGTAAAACAAAGAGGTATAATAAATTACTTGAAGCTGAACATATGTAGTTTAGCTTGCGCACTACTGTGCTTGTGCGTAAAAGGACTTTATTAAACAGCTGTAGGAAAAAACGTTTCAATTGTAGGGTGAAAGAGAATAACTACCATTACAAATTACTATGAAACTAAAACGTGAATATTTTGAAATATTACTCTTTATTACTTGCAATACACAGACAAGGAAAAACAATTGTATTTTGATTATTTGTGTCTATGGGAACATATATTTTTCGTAACTTTTATTTTAGTTAAACGTACTTAAAGTCTTGAAATTTACAACAAAACTTTATTTTTTTTTTTTACTTTCATCATTTAGTTATGAGTAATAAACTTAAAAAATATGGTTTTAGCTTTCACTGGCGCGTATGTTGTAGGCCTATTGAGAAATATAGATCAATTGGGACGAAACTCATCATGAGTATACAAAATGTAATCGGATCTGAAATGGTTTTTTGAATTGAGTGTAATGGAAGGGCTAAATATTTACCCACATTTGCTTTTTATTCACATCTGCAAACCAAGCCGCTCGTATCTGATAGTTTAATATGTATTTCCTCACAATTTCGAACATAACTTCATTCTGTAGTGATATTTGAATATTTTTTACTGAAACTCAAATGCAGCCTTTAATGGATAGGTTCTTCTCCTTGTGGTAAGTAATGAAATCTTTCGAAGTGTTACTGTATTTCAAAATATACAACTTTCAGAAAATTTTAATTCAAATCCTGCAAAATAAAAAATGTTTACACAAGTCAATCAAAATTTACTTTATGTTGAGAATTCTTGTTATGGCTAAATATATGTATCCCCATTATTGGTATTTGAGTATATTGTGGTTGCTTTGTATATTTTTTTATATTCTATAGTATTATTTATTATAAATGGTTGATAAATTATTTTACTATTAATATATAATGTTCACATGATATAAAACTTAAAATGGTAACAAAATACGTACACAACTGTGCGCTTAATGATAATGTATTAATCAATCGAAATCTATCAATCTCAAGGTAATTTCCTCAAATTTGGCAGAAACTTAAGGGGATCCACCACCATTAAACCTAATTTTCATATCTGTGGTAATTTTTCAACTTTTTCTTTGATAATTCCATAAACACTATAAATAATATAGTTGGACTATAACAAAAAATATATTTGTTTACCTAAATCTATATTACCACCCCCTTATAAGGGGGTGGTAATATTAAAAGTTAAACTAACTTTTTTTTATATATTTTTTTTTAATAATATTTTCTTGTTCCTTATAATCTACTATATTTTTAACGGTATAAAAACAATTCTAACATAACAACAACAAAATTTTAGGCAACTTTTAATAAAACTTTTCAAATTTAACCAAAATTGTGTAACATGATTATAAAAAATAATAGTATTTGATGGTATATAAGGTTGACTATACCATTAAAAGTAGTACATAGTGAAAATTTAACTAGGCTCGTTCACAAACTTTATATTTTATTCAACAAAATGTTATAAAAGCCTTAATTTTCGGGAAATTGTGTTCAAAGTCTGCGAACATCCAAAAGTATTTTTGTCCAGTAAAACTCCCCTGCTCCATATGTAACCCCTTTTTTTGCTTTCTTCTCTGACTCTTCTGTAATCTCTCTGCTTGTGAGTAACTTCCTGCAGTTTTTGTACTTCTCTGATGCCCTTTCTTTCTTTGTGAGCTACATTTTTGAATCTTTTTTGGCTTTCGAACACGAACAATCCAGAAATACACCACTTCAGTTTTATTTGTTTTTGCCAAGGAAAATATGGCCAGATATACATAAAATTTACATACATGTTCTCTAAAGGATGCAGAATCAGAACATATAACTTTTAGAAAAAGTAAAAAATTTCAAAATATACCCATTTTAATGGTGGCGGATCCCCTCAATACACAAACTTAATTTCAATGAATATGTAGACATACAAATAGGAAAAGATAATACTGGTCCATTTAAACTACTTAGTTTATTTCAATGTATGATTCGTATTGTTAGTGATACATAATGAGATGTTTTTGTTCCTACATTTCTGAACTGGTTTTTAAGCTGTTTCAAATAAGTTTTGCGAGTAAGTAAATAGATAGTTTTTTGTTTATGAGTAGGCTATACGTAATAATGAATGATAGTCATTTTAAACTTTATTATATTGCAATAATTATCCGGTTTAGACATTATATAATTCAACATCTTAGCTTTTACATTATGTTCAATCCTTCACATGAATTAAAACTAATAAACTATATGCGTGTTGTGGAAGGAAGATTTTGAAAGGCATACGATACATGCTTATGGGTTTTCAAATATTATGCAATGCAATAATTAAAATTAAATAAACACAAAAAAACCTATATTTATATATACAATAAAATAAATGTTGCTAAATATATGTAAAAGAAATCTTTTTGAAAAGCCGTGATGGATTGGACACGGCTATCAAACCCTTTGAGAGTTCATGCATCTTATCCAGGTTATCTTATTCAGAGTTGAGTTTAGAAAATTGCCTTTGATGGTCTGTCAGGTATAAACCGTATTACATGTCTTATCAATGATTCCTACTTCGTTTTCTAGAAGTAATTCTGTAGCGTGCATTTGATAAATATTTCGTTTAAAAATGTATGTTGTTTTGTTATTCCTGTGTTTTAAAACTTATCTTAATTACACAAACTATATTGTAGAAGTATTTTTTCTTTGAAAATACACATACAAAACTACTCACTACTTAAAAAACCAAATCGAAATAGATTATATGCTTATGTACTCACAAGTCACTTGCATTAAACAAAATCTTACAAGTTCACCTTCGCTTGAAATTGAAATCTGTATTTCAAGTCAGGGAAATACAAATTTCATAAAAGCTAACAATAAAAACAATTTATAATGTAAGTAACGGTACTTTATTTTGTTATAGTCCAGGAATATTAGAGGTTTCACCTCGGAATGAGAGATAGTCAGCTATAAACTTGTAACGAGTTACCGAACTCCGTTACCTAAATGTATCAGACAGCTAGACTAGTTGCGCGCATGCGCGTCAGAACTGACCTTGCAACTTATCATCGAGTTAGAAGCCAGTGTAGTGCCAAGCGCCGACCTATTAACTAGACGCAAGCTGCAGGTCCAACGTCCGTCGGTGACGAAGTTCTACACTCACCTTAATCTTTCGATATTATGCCATAAGCAAAACCAATTAAGTTTATATTATAATCGGTAATCGCGTAACGTGACATTATAACCAATCGCGCACTCGTAATGAATATTAAGCGGTAATAAGTTCGGTTCGGTTAGAAGCCTATCGTGTACAAATGGTGACTAGTGATTTAGTTAAAGTTAAAGTGTAATAGTTTAGATTTATATAATTAATTAAGCGCTTGTTAAAAGCTGGGAGAGTCGGATTTGCAGGCTTCGGGTGAAGGCAATCGGTTAAATTAGGGTTGATGATTAATAATTTGCTCTGGGTGTGCGGGTATCGTCCATTTGCATCGACAGTTCCAGTCACGTCTTCCAAAAAGTCGGTGCAAATACACGCTGACTGGTGGTTTCCAAAGAGATCAAAAGGGATAACTGGTACAGTAAATGGTAGCATAGCGACGTTACGTCCCGGATTAAATGGTAACAGAAGCGATATGAACCCTAATAAGCAACTTTATTCATGTCCGACTTTGTAGAAAAGCCAAAGCATACCTGCTCATTACCAAATACGTCATCACTTCCGCCGGTAAAAACCACGTGTATTATTTTTTGTAAGCTAGTCACCATATTAAATTTTTGTAATTAACCTTTTACCGTATAACTAACCGAACTAATCTTTTTAATAATAAACTTTATCAACGAATATCTAATATTAATTATACACGTTTGCCGTTAAATTTTGCCTTATATTAATTTCTACACCTAGTTCCATTTAGTGTGAGTCATAAGGTTGGTATAGTGTTTCTTTTGTTTATGATTCCTGCTTTATTGGTGAGTACATGAATTATTATTACTATATTATAATAAGCAGTGCCTTACTTTATTCATATTTGGAAGTCAAATTACTGAACTGAGAGTTTACCAAAAAGAACTTTAAGTGACCTAACCTCTCAAAGAAAGTTTCATGTACACATAAACATCTAGTGACACTCAATATTGTTTAATAGGCCTAACCAATTTAAGACTACCTTTGGTAAAACGTACTTTGTGTTTTGTTACATAACAACACCCTAACCAATAAACTATAAACATACCAATCTATATGATTTCATTGCAAAATTTATAAACATAATACATTTAGGCCTAGCCTGCACCCGTCTGTATACAATGGTCGCACCATATCACACATAATTTTCCCACATATATAGTGTTATTTACAACATTTAGTCTGTCAAATCACCAAGTTCATATAGTGAATGTGTAACCTGGCCTTTTATAAACTTTTCCACCAAAATAATTAATTCATAGTAGGCCTATAACAAATAACTCAGCTCTGACACTCATAAAATATTATATCTGTCAACAATAACCCAATTTTGTGTCTCTTTGTCAGTGATTGTGCTGGATAATAATTTACTTGCTATTTTTCAAATAGTAATTCTTTTTTTCATTTAAAATATTGTTACTGTTACAATACTTTAGGATAAAACACATATTAATGATACAGATTTATAGCCTACCATTTTTGTGTCATACAACTGTCAGCTGATAGTACTCTTTCTTAGTTTGGCTATCCAAACAATATATATTTTACAGTGTTAGTGATATTGTCCAGTTACTTTGCATATTTCAGTGTTTCATACATAAAATAGGTGTTAATAATTTTTAGGCCTAGTCTAATATAATACAGTCCTTGTAATATATTGTCTGATAACTACTCATGTTGCATTGATAGAATAGTTCTGCCAATTATGCATGTTGAAATGGTTTTCAATATAGCATGGTGTTGGAAATACTTTAATAATTTTGTTAATACTGTTTGACAGTATTGCAGGTGACGTAATTTTACATAAATTATTCAAAATATATACACCTTTTCAGCCATTTCAGACCACATATGGCCTACACCTGGTAGTTAACAGTGATACAATATCTTGTACTACATATTGGCCTATAACCTACAAACATAACAGCTTGTTCATTACAACGCAGTGATAGACACATTAGAGCTATACTCAGATACTTAAACACATATAGCCTAACTATTTTCCCTTTTTAGAAATCTAAATCTTATTTCTAATTCAACTGAATTGTAACACTGACATTTAAATCAAAACTGTATTACAACATTACAGCAAATTACAGTACTTTCAAAAAACATTGACTAATTTAATTAATCTTAAACAATTTTGAAATAGTTAAACCATACTTAACCTAATTCTCTACTTATAGATAAGATAATTTTGTACAATGAATTCAATCAATGATCACATTATTATAATTCTACAGCCTCAATACTAATAATATTATAAAAATAGTTTCAAATAATATTCAATAATTTTAAAGCAAAAATAATTCCAAATAAAATTATAATTTTGTTACACCTTCACAATTGACCCAAAGTGAATGCACATTAAATGTTGTTCAATTTAACCAATAAATAAGCTACAACAGTTATTATTAAGCTTATTACCCATAAATAGGTTGTTTACAGCATATTATTTAGCCAAGGTATTGAAACGTCCCAGACATCTGGAGCTACGATATAAGTAACCGAACGCACGTAAATTGTTTTGTGTGTTTATAATCTATTGTTTACAGGTATTATACTGCTATATATTCTTTACTTTTGCAAATTATTACCTTCATATTTAATTCAATTCCTACAAGCCTACCCGGCCTTTCCATTTTCAGATTGAGCTAGTGATTACAAATAAATAATTGTCTATTTTTGTATTTTGTTGTTTTCAGAAAATTTTTTTCCAGTTAATAGTTTTTAGGTATTTTCGTCCCTCGGAATTGCAGCTAATTCATCAAATAAATATTACAGCCTACAATATTTAATAAACCTTTATATATTTTAAATAAAGCCAAACTTTTAAATAATTTCAGTAAATACTTTATATAAAACAATAGTTCACAACAAATTTATTTCAAAAAATAGTTTTCGTCCTAAATCAACAATAGTAAACCGACAACATATTTTATAATAACATTGCTCCGGATTGATTATTTCTCAAAACTATAGCCACACCTTGACAACCATATAGTCTATAGCAAATAAATAATAGTTACCGAATTTAAAAATCAATCAAATATCGATAATGGAACACCAGACTCATACACAAACCGAACCGACTACGATTACTGACATTGATTGGGAACTCGAAGTACCAAAACCGTTCCCCTTTCCCATTAATATTATACCACCGCACAGGAAATGGATCGCCAAGTTGAATGTATTCCAAGCCAACCGGTTGTTAACTTTTTGGGGTCTCACACCTGATATTTCTTTGGACGTAAATAGAAGGCGTATTCGTGAGCAGTTAGATTCGCACCTAGATAACTTGTACCAACCACCAATAACAAGTGTACAAACTTTACCGAAAAATAATAGGTCCAAAGAATTTACCTTTTTACACGAACCCCAACAATTGACAGCATTACCACTCACAGCCGCTAAAATGATTGAAGAAATAGGGCTTTTCAACGACCAACCATTAAATCAGAATTTAGATATACTAATAAAGCTCAACCGCATTGCAACACTTCACCAATATTGCGATAAACTTATTTTATTACAATTAATACCCAATTCTAAAAGTTTAGCAACAGAATTAATATACCAAGCACTCCACAATCAATTAACAATTAAACAATTTTCTATGTTTTACATTAATATTATCTATTCACCACTGCAGCAACATACTGCCATCCACTCTTTGGTATACCGACCACAAGCTGAGAACGAACCGCTTTGGGATTATACAGACGAAATAGACAATTATTCCAAATTGTTTTTTCCAACATTTACTCCAAAGCAACGTCTATCCATCATCCTTTCGGGCATGCAAACAAAATACACTTCTATATTAAGAGCAATTGGGACATTATGGTCCACAAATGACCTCATAAACAAGATCCCTTTATTGGAGCACATTTATTCACAACAAAGTACAAATTTCATAGGTAACCCTCAAATAGCATCAAATAAGGCTAATAAAACAAACCTTCTCAATAAAAATAAAATTACATGTGCGGCAACAAGACGTCAACAACAAACGAGCACACCTCCACCTTTAATGTCCCTAAAATGTTCACCACCACCAGTTTATCAAACAGCGAGTAAACCAAATAAAGTGTCAGCCAATCACCAAATAACCAATAACAAACAATATAATTATAACCGACCAGTGCCGTCTAGACCAAATCCGAGGGGTCAAGCTTGCCGTATGTCACCCAGCGGGTTACTAAGTGAAACCTCGGAAAGAAGTCTCAACCCAAATACCCCTAACCTAGCCACGGTCCCCCAGGGACCAATTAGGGTGTCGGCAGCCACCTATGATATTGTAACTGTTGTCGCCACAATTAATAATAATAGCGTTTGTTCCCTGGTCGACACCGGTTCCACATATAGCCTCATAAATAAATCATTTTTCGATGTATTAATCCAACAAAAATCAAGCGCTATAAAAAGTATCGAACCGGTTCGATTATCAGCGAACACGGCCAACAGTCAGAGGTTGGTTTTCGACACCCAGATACTTCTGCATATTAAGCTAGGGAAATTATCATGGAATATCCTAGTAACTCCAAATTTACCCTATAAACTAATTCTCGGTTGCAATTTTTTGCGTAAAACCAAAGCTTCAATTGACTTTCAGGGTCACGAAGTCAGGTTTCCTTACGCGTCACCCCTTATATGCGCCATTACCCCCGACCAGCTGGTTACTAAAACCCAACAACCTTTTAAGTCTGGCGCCAATCTTTCACCCCAAGAGTTGGGTAAAGTTGGAGACCTTATTTCCAAATTCCCGCAAACTGTAACCAGCAGATTAGGAAAAACTAACCTAATCTCATATAACATTAAAATAAATTCCACCAAAATAATAAGAGCCAGACCTTATCAGTTCGCCCCTCCTAAGCTACAAGCGTTAAGAGAACATATCGACGACTTGTTAGCTCGCGGCGTCATCAGTCCATCCACCTCCCCCTACGCCTGTCCAGCATTTTTAGTTCCCAAAAAGGGTGGCAAGACCAGAATGGTCGTAAACTATAAGGCTATCAATGAGATAGCCGATTTAGAAGCTACCCCCATACCAACACTGGAGTCGGCTTTCCAGTACCTGGGTAAGGCAAAGTGGTTTACACTACTAGACCTTAACCAGGCCTACCTCCAAAGACCTCTCGATGAGGAGTCGCGTAAATACACAGCTTTCGTGGTGCCATTTGGTCAGTACCACTATAACTTTGTTCCCTTCGGGTTGGCCAGTGGAGGCCTGGTTCTTACCCGGCTCATTGAGCAGATTTTTGGGGACATAAAGTACAAGTACGTCTACACCTTTTTCGACGACTTGTGTGTGTATTCCGAAAAAAAAAACATAAAAAAGGGATATATAAATCAAAGGCATGTGCCATATCAAAATTTATCATCACCACGAAAATAATAGAATTAACCTAAACTATTTACCAAACACCAAAACCTCAACCATAATATAAGAATCCACACCTTATCATAATCAAATTATCAACGTACCGTAAAACATCAAAAAAGCAAGTGCCAGGGAGAATACAGCATTCGTTATGCCTCCCTAGTTTAAAAACCAGTAGAATCAATATAATATCCTCAAATTATAGTCTGGTCGCGATTAGGGCGTCTATTTCTTTTATATTTGCAGATAATTCAATTGTTTATCAAATCTGCCATAACCTACCATCCTCAAACCCCCAATACCTCACCTAAAATTAATAATTTTTTTTTTTTTTTTCTCGCA
>JAGFPH010003575.1:129971-146094 GCA_018207615.1 Philaenus spumarius | reverse complement strand
CTTCTTGGTGTGGTTCGATTTTATTTGAAATTCTTGGTGTGGCATAAAATCAATTGTTTCTCACGCATAAGTCTCTCAACTTCAAGAGTCTCTCGCACTGTTTTATTTTTTGAAAAATCCCGACATATTAGAGAAATTGAATTTTTTTAAACAAACTGGTAGTCCGACAATACCACATTAACATGTCATGAGGGCAGACTATAGTCCTGATGTAAATGGACGACTTAAGCCAAGTTAATTATCATGTTGCCTCACCTCATACTAGGGCTCGTTAGGGCTCTTATTCAACTAGCGACAACCCACAGCAGTACGGGATTTTTATCTAAAAAAAACCTTTCAATAATGACCAAAAAGGATTTTTGCCTTAAAAAAATTATGTTTTAAATAATCAAACCATTTTAGTTTTTTTTTTTTAAGTTTTTTATGTTTTCTAAGTACACATAATTTTTTAGACTATTTTGTCTGTTTTTTTTTGAAAATAAGAAAATGTGTAGTTATTTTATCAAAGTTTAGTGATTTTTTTTCCATCTTATTCATCAAATATGACAGAACTAATGTTAATAAAACCTTTTGTTTAAATACTTTTATCAAACTGGGGGATATGCTTAAAGCGAGAACAGAATGTATTCCGTAGCAATTTTCGATTAAAATACAGTATTGATTACGTTAATAAAATGTGATACACCTCGATATAATTTAAATGGATTGCTATATCAACATAAAACTTCTGTAATAACTATTATAACACTTTTTCTGGTGTTTAGCCCTTTGAGGGGTGGCTTGTTTTACGCTTTAAAGAGTAATCATGTCATACAACAGTATCCTATGTGTTTGCTCATGCCCACACATTCTAGTAGAATAAAGTAGCAAATATTACTACAAAGACACTTTTACAGGACATATTTACACTCTAGTGGTGAAATAACCAACTGTTTGAGTCGTAATAGAAACTCATTCCCATGGCAACTAGGAACGTCATATGACGTGATTACTCCTCAAAGGGTTAAAGTGGGTTAAAAATGTTACCCCTCCTTTTGAGATAGAGGGGCAACTTTCATTTTTCAAATAGCAACCCCTATCTAGTAACGTATTATTGGAAAGCGCTTAAGAAAGCAAGAATTTCTTTGGTAAGAAAATGAAAATCAGCTGACACATTCATTTGCTATGCTCAAAAATGTTATTTAGTAAGTTATTTTTATAACTTATTATTATTTAAAACTGTAAAAGATATGCAAAATCTGATCTAAGGACAGTTATTGACCGACAGGGGGCACTTTAGAAAAGCTATTTACAAAATCCCAAAAGAACTTGCGTCCCCCTCATACCACCCCGAACTTAAAAATGTGTAATGGACACTGACAAAATTTGTTGTTTTGCAAGTTATTTTCTAGAATTTTATAAAGAAACGATATAGCATTATGAAAATAATAATTTATTACGAAGATCAATTTAAATATTAGTCGTTAACAGTATGCATTGAACAAGAGCCAAATTAACCTGATCACAGAATTATAACAAGGAAAGGTCTGATAAGAAAAAATAATAATTTTTGACTTTGATTGCATACTGCGCTTTCGCTTTAATTTCTTTACTCGTGGTCTGAGTTAGCGATCGAATGCGTTAGCAGATTTTTGTTTTCTTACCTCAGAAATTCATGGTTTTTAAAGGTTTCACAATTTAATGTATCATAAGCCATATATGTCCATTATAAATTTTTGAGATGGGGTGGTAGGAGTGGGAGGGGTTTTTTTAAATAGGTTTTCTAACCTTCCACCTGACGGTGAATACCTGTCCCTAGATCAGATTTTGCATATCTCTTTCCTTCTTTTAAATAATATAAAGTTGTAAAAATAACTTACTAAATAACATTTTTGAGCGTAGCGAAATGCGTTAGGTGGTTTTCATTTTCTTACCGCAGACATTGGTTTATGAAGGACTTTCCAATGATAGGTCACAACATAGGGTTTGTTATTTAAAAAAATAGATAATTTTGTGCCATGTTTTAAAAATGGAGGCAATATTTTTACCCCCTTAAACACCACACATCTGTTATAATAGGTGTGGTAGAGGTTTTTCGTTGATATAGCAATCCATTTAAATTATGTTGAGGTGTATCACGACTTATTTTACATTCTGTAAAAACTGATGGTGAGGTTGATTTTAAAATGTACAGACCGATAAAATAATCTCCACCATGTGGAGTAAATTTATAAAATTTCAACAAGTAGTTCAAATATGATTACTGTAATCCCTATTTCATACATTTGTATAATTTTGGCTGGTTGTTTTAGGACCCGACTCATCTGATCTGATAGAAGGAACATTAAGTTTTAACCAGGCTCCGAGTTTACTATCCTCAGACTCTGGAATATCGATCACGCATCCACACGTTTCCGAGACATTGGCTCAGTGATCGTTGTTCAGGTCGTTGACTGCAACCAGTTATAATCAAGTGTCTTCTAAAATCTATGCAATTTTATAATATTCTTTGTCTGTGAATTTCTTCGGTGGAATGTAAATAGTTTACATAAAGTTTGAATGGTGTATTTTTTTTGTAAAAAAACGTGTTAACTGCAGCTGTATTTTTTAATAGTAATAACAATATTTTCATTTTATACATTCAGTTAATTGGTTTAAATAAATTACTTTCAGTATAACAAAATTAGGGGTAAAAATCTTATTTTTTCTAAAGATTTCATCTGTAGTGTGTTTTTAAAAAAACGCCTGAGTTTACGCAATGTTTAAAACTCTTTAAGTGTGATGAACGTAATATCAGTATTATACCAGCATTAACAGGTCCAGAACGTAATTGGAACATAATTGTCCAAGCGTAGCGTCAGATAGCCCAATAATATAACATCTAGTTTTCTAATGTCTTTTTCTATGAATTATTATTTTTGTTTACTTGTTTGCAAATTTGTTTATTGTTATCTTTATTTTTATACTAATTTAATGTAATTCAGACATTAAATAAATATTGTGGTTACAAGATAGTTTGTAGAACCTAATTTTTCTAGCTCTTTGCGTTAACTTCAGTAATTACATTTAAGTACCAACTTATAATCAGGGCCGGATTTAGGAGTTTGCCACCCCCCCTTTAGTTGTGTATTTAGATTTGTTTTATACAACTACAGAATTAATTAGTTTATCTTATTTTATAAGTATAATAGCAATAGCTCTAAATTAGTTTAAGGGTTTTTAAAAATTTTATTTTTGTATCGTAATAACTGAGATTACATTAGTTTTATTTTACTTTTATTACAAACGTCTTTTAAGATTTGTTACAGAAGTAAAAGTGTTTTATTCTTTTCTTTGAGGTTAGTTTCACTCTTTACACGTTCTTTGACTAAACTGTAACTTTAACTTTGACTATTTTACATAAATAAAGTACTGTATTCAATTAACTTCTACTGGATAAGGATAATGAAGTTATAAAGTTACATAAAATTTAGTTCATTATTGGTATATCGTTGGTATTAAAAATAAAGTATAGCTACCAACTACAACAAAATTTGATATATAAACAAGTGAAACAACCCTCATATGAATTACATTTTGTACCTTCATTCGTGTTCAAATTTACATCACTTTCTTGCCGGATTTTTTAAGAAAAACTCATTTATATCCTCATAAGAAAGGTGTGAATTCATATTATTTCATAGAAAGTAAGAAGAATAAAACAAATTTTCAAGCATAATATTTTCGTGCACTATACATTTAAGCTACATATAAATATATTCTGCTGTTAAATAAAGTCTAAAGGGTTTATTTTCAGTTTAAAAATTTTTCTAATTGCCGCTCTATTCTGCGGCCTACTTAGCCTATTTAGAAATCCGGCCCTGCTTATAACATAAATTTTGGCCGTACTTGGAGGAGTTGAGCTAGCTAATAAAGGTTGATAGTACAGTATTAAGTCTATAATTTTATACGTTTTGTAAGAAATTTTAAATGGTCTTGTTTTAGTTTTCCTCGGAAAAGATTATATTTTTAGAAAAAACTTGACACTCCAAACTCACCCAAATTTATTAAGTCATTGATTAAATCAATCGCCTTCATAATATAAATCTTTGTTTGTGCCCATATTTACAAAAAATGATTGTAAAAAAATTAAATAATAATTCTTTCGTGAGTTTTAAAAAAGCATTGATTTTGTAGAATTAATTTCTTTGTGAACTTTGTAGTTATTATAAACATAATATTATGTAAAAGTAGTGCCAATAAGATTTGGATACTATAACATTTCTTGAATTTGTGTAGTTGTAAAATAGTACCAATCAGGTTGGGTTAGCAAAAACATTTTTTACTAAAATTTGTACAAAAAATACTTGAAACACGTATCCAAGCATGATAATTTGGTTGCTATCAATTATTGAATATCAGTTTGGTTCCCATGCAAATCTTATTGTTAAGCTTTATGTTACAATATTATCCTACAAACAGTGCTGTTACATTAGGCTGGATATGTGAGGTTATTATATGTATTTATGAATTGTTGTTATATTACAGCTGTTTTCTTGTAATTCCTAATTTAAACTTGAATAGCAATATGAATAATTGAATACTAATAATGAGTACATTATAAACAATAATGTACATACAAAAGACATTCACTGCCAGTGTATGAACATAAGTAAGTGATCTGTACTCAAAACAGTTATTTTAATTTAAAGTTCAGTTCGTATTTTATGGTTTTGTACAAAAGTGAACTAGAAGTTTCACGCTCTTTGCTTTAGTTGTGATATAAACTAATATTGAATATGCAAAGGTAATTTTGTCATTTAGGTTTAGCAATATATATTTTTATTATTTATAGAACCATAAAGTTTGTCATATCTAAGGAGTTTTTGTATAATTAAGGTTTAACTGTATAACCGATGTCTACATAATATATATATTAACGTATAAATGTACATAATATTGAACTAGGCTATTCATCACAGTTTCTTGCTTCATTACATGGTTTCCTGTCCTTTGGCAACAATGTACTCAGGTATTATGAGAATTTTTTTCATGTAAGCTTGTTAGAAATTCATGAAACTGTAATCACAAGCAAAAGAAGTGTAATGTCTAAAACTATATTTTCACTTAGGGAAGGAAAGAGAGACAATGCGATGGCTGAATGTTTGACATTAACAATTATATTAAAATTTGTTCATTAAACGTTATTTTTTGTTTCTGAATTGTTTACGTGTATTATTTTATACAGAAAAGATAGTTAACAAATAATCTTAAGCCTAAAAGTTTGAGTATTTAAACGTTTTGTTTGTTTACTGTTATGTGGTTTACAATGTGCTTTTGGTTGAAGTGTTTATCTACTCAAAGAGTGGGCAAACATCTCATTAAATGATTCTTGAAAAGTACTGCAGTAGTCGGAACGTGTTTATTTGTTTAAACCTTGAGCCGAGCGTTCCCTGATGTGTCAACCACTTTGTTAACGTGGGTTTGATTGTAACACGAGTGTGAGCTATCGTATCGCAGGTCGTGTTCCTGTAATATAATTCACCCTTCATGTTAAGGTGACTAATTGTTCTACAGTCATCGTAAATATCTTTCAAGACAAGCGTGTTTTATTATTTAATGATATACGGTTGAACTTGGTTATAGCGTCAACGAAGGGACCGAACGAATGTTGACGCTATGTCCGAGTTGACGCATTAGCCGAGGCCGTTAAAACTAAGTTAAACTGTATTATACGGATTTATTGTGATCCAATTGGAATATAACAACCATGAATGTATATGGAATTATGTAATAACTAGCATAGTCTGTTTGTTGTAATAATTATAAATATCTACAATTTCTTCCATGCAAATACTAATTGAAATAAAATCTCAATTTAATTTTGTTTAAACATATCAAAGAATTTGAAATCTGTGATATTATGTAGGCCTAGGCTAACCAGTCTTTTATAATTATTAAAAAAATTCATTGAGATGTTTATTGTAAATTTTGGGAGGAAAGTTATTGGTCGTGCGTCTAAAAATTATAAATAATAAGTATGCCAAGTTTCCAGCTTGACGCTGTCATAACGTTTAGCGTTTAACCCTTGATTAAGCAGTTTGAAAACAAAGAAACATATATTTGTCTGCTGTTGATTGAATACAGTTTCTTAAAATTATCCCCAGTTTAATGGTTAAAACATGTGCCAGTTTTCACAAACGTACAGTGGCTCCAAAATTTATACCAAAATCAACAATGTTTGAACATTAATTTCAAATCTTTCTTAGCGTAGAAATCATTCAAACTGAAAGATTTAGTACCTGATTTTAGAGTTAATTATCGTAATTATATATATATAAAACAATGTTTGTTTGTTTCGAAATGCACATACAAAACAGGGCCTCTGAGCAATAAAAGAAAAACAAGTTACTTTGTGGTAGTCATACACTTGGAACCTCCAGATATATTCCCAAATTGCCTCTTTCAAAAAGGAGGTTCCATATTTGTTTCAGTTAACTTCTTAACCGTTGGAGAAGTTGAATTGGGGCCTTTTTTTAAATTCGCGAACCTTAAAACTAGATAATTTTTGGTTGAACCATAAATTCCATTAGCTTTATGTTGCTACTATCTTCATGACACGAATAATGGTATTAAGTGACAAAAATTTTGAATTTGATGTCGGACAGTGGTATTGTGATTTTTGCACTTTTGTGTAACCAAGTCCCTTTTAACTTGTAAATAATTAAACGTTACCTTATCGATCCTATTACGAAGTCTCTAATCGCTTTGCTCTAATTTTAACGAGAGGGTTACAAACATATATCATACGTTATACTCGAGTATATATAAACTTATATTTTATTTGATGGTACTAATACATTTAATTGTACGCTATTTGATAACTAATTACAGTAAACCTCCGTCTAAGCCTATTACTTTATACTACTGGCAAAACACACAACTCTCCCAATATATAAACCTGCACAAACTGATTCTATCCCACAATTTAAATAAAACAATTTTCATCTAACTTTCAAAAATTTTGCCCTCATTTCTATTCTGTCCAGGTGGCTCAGGTCGGTGCAGTCTGCTTCCTCTTCTCTATGTCCACCTAGGCTGGCACTCCTCACGGAAAAAGCCTCTCTGGTCTCTCTTTGACGTACACGCCAGCATCTATCCCGAAAACCTCTTCCTGCCAAGACTCCTCGTCTCCCCCAAGAACCTTTCCTAAAAGATCTCCTTTCTAATGTTTTCTCCTTATTTAAAAACTTCTGTCCCCCCTCTAAATTTTCCCCATTTTGTCTTTGTACTCATATGTTGGCTTACTTACATACCACTCAGCGATCTACATAATTCTATTCACAAGCTACAGGATGTCCCATAAGTAAAGTGCCAAACTTCGGCTAATGGTTCTATGGATCAAAATAAATAGAAAATCAAGAATAACATTTTTCCAAAAACTTTTCCTTTTCCAGATATCCACCATTTTGTATTTTTAACAAAATAATTCATATCTAGAGAACGGTTTAACTGTTTGAGTTCAAACTTGACATTACGTTTAACCTAACAATGATCTATCTCAAGAAAAATAAGCGATTATATCCAATAATGCGTTTCAAAATGGCGGCTGTTTGAAAATTTCAAACCTAAATTACTCAACGTACATTTTAACAAAAAATCTCATGATACCTTTTTTGAAGCCCTTTGGTTTACTATCGGATGGTGTAACTGTTAAAACAATCGGATGAAGGATCATAGTTAAGTTAAAGATAATAACAGCATATGTACATACAATATTGTAGTATTTACTGTGTTGGTATAGGATGCCGGGTTGAACAAACTAATTATTACACATAACTTAACTATTATCCTTCATCGATTGCTTTGACAGTTACACCATCCGAGGGAGTCAAAAGGGCTTCAAAAAAGGTATTTTGAAATTTTTTGTTAAAATATACGGTTTTTGAGTAATTTAGGTTTGAAATTTTCAAACAGCCGCCATTTTGAAACGTATAATTGGATAGAATCGATTATTTTCCTTGAGATAGATCATTGTTAGGTTAAACTTAATGCCAAGTTCCAACTCAATTAGTCAAACTGTTCTCTAGATATGAATTGTTTTGTTAGAAATACAAAATGGCGGATATATGGAAAACAAAGAGTTTTTGGAAAAAATTTTATTCTTGATTTTCTCTTTATTTTGACCCTCAGAACCATTCCCAGAAGTTTGGCTCTTTACTTATGGGACATTCTGTATATTAAACAATTGTGCAATGCTGCTATTGTCAAATTGTTATGTTTGAATGTTGACTCATTCCATTTTGTAACAGTCCATCACCGTGTATCAGTCAACACCGTCCATGTCAGGGTGTGCACCTGATCTCTCTCTGAACACGAGTGTTAAATGTGTAGCGTATTGTGGTGTGCACTTTTGTTTTAATGTGCGACGATCTCTTTGGAGTGATAATTTATAACCTGATAATGAAGTTACAGCTCCAAAACATGTGGTAATAGACCAATTGACAAGAAGTCACTAGACATACGAATAAGGTAACGTTCAATTACTTATTAATAGTGTTTTCTGTTGTAGAAGAAATGCTGAACATTTTGATCTAATTCACTTATCTGCTAGGACAAATAAAACTCCAAATATGAGAGTTGACACAAGAAAACCTGTTAACGTAATTTCTGGGTGCCGCTTTCTAAATCCAGCAACCCAGTCTAAACCAGCCAATTTTCTGTGGTGGTTGAAATTGTTAGGAATGTTGTTTTTTACAGCTAGGCCATACGCCAAAGAACGCAGATCTAAAATGGTTAAGCCAAAAAAACGTACCTCCAAATCCAATATGTGTCTTACCAATTCTATTTCTTGTTCTTCAGAAAAAACGGCTCGATACTTTCCCAGCACCTTTTTGTTATCAATTGCATCAATATTCTTACCAAGGACCCTCCTTTTCAGCGTGTTCCTTGGAACACAGAAAGTTTTTGCCGCAGTAGAATATGCCATTCCTTATTATTTTTGACAGCTTCAATAGCTCTCTGCATCCCATGATTGTTGATTGGTTTTCCTTTCGTACTTGTAAACCATCGTCCAATCCAAAACAAAAACAAAACACAAAATTAAATATGCTATATAATAAAATACAATTATATCAAGTAGTATCATTTTATTGTTGTTTTATTTTTATATTACTCAATATTATAAAATACTAAATAATTATATGTTAAACATTATTATTAAACATTAACATAAATTATTTAGAACAGCCATTGTTTAAAAATATCATAACAAGTTCTGCGTTATACCAAATCTAATACTGTAGCAATTAAATCTTTAAAATACTTCAAAGCAGCTAAGCATTAATATAATAATAATAATAATTCAGAGCATTAATATCCAAATTGAACTAACCACGGGCAAAGTGGCCACTTGGCCCGCTTAGTTGCTTGGCCACTTTACCCGAAGCGACGCCATTACATATGAAACGCTCTACACATTTCTACTGAACTTAGAGAGTTGAATGACACATGAAACTGTACGTAAATACATACTATTCTTAAGCAATAAGTTTGATAAACATCAGCAAATTGTAGTAAAAGATAAAAAATCAAGTATTAAGCATTTACCTTACAACACCGGTAAAAAAACAATGTTTTCTTAATAAAATCCAAATTAACAACGAACACGCAACTAAACTTCCACAGAGCACTAATGGCGTCCTAGAGCTACAGTTACCTTGACTGCCGCTAGTGAGCAGCACTTTACAGTAAAAATATTCCATGCTGGCCACTTTGCCCGTGATGGCCACTTTCCCCGGGTCTCTCCTAATTTCATATTTTTGATAAAATGATAATTATTTAGAGGATCCCAAAGAATGGATTCGTTTCTATAGGATTCTATTAATTTACTTTGCTTCTGAGCAATCCATACTTAATCAATGAATACCGGTATATTGGAAAACAATAATCAAACGCGCGCTAAAAACGACAAACCTTCCACGCTCTCGTCCAAATATGTTCGGCGAACATTCAAAGTGTTCTTCGAAAATACTGACAGGAGCTGGATCGCTGCGACCGCGCGTGCGACCCGTACAAATATGACGCATTCAATGTGCACGAGTGGTGCGAGCGCCGCGCAACGAGTAAGTGTGTACGTACCTTTACAATGCTTTACAGTAAAAAAGACTGTGTTAAGACCCCTGTAATTTGTTAAACCTGTGTTATTTAAAAAAGATGGTAAATTTTATAAGTTCATCATGAAAAATAAATTATAAAACATATTTGAAATATATATAAATATGTTTCTTACCCGCCACATCGTCTGATGCTGTCATCCGTTACAAGTGCTCTAAATTTTTTATTTTTCTCCAAAATAGACTCTTGGCCACGCCTCCGGGCTCTAGTTCCTATGAAATTTCCTGAAACCTTCATTTGATTTTAGGAATAATAATCCGGTCTATGAAGAAATTGCGGTGCTTCTCACAATCTGTTCCAACTTTCATCCATCTTTCATTCTTTTTAAAAATTTTATGTTTTGATTTGAATTTAATCTTTCTTACAATTCCAATGGAATGAATGCGTTTGTCGAAAAATTTTTTAAATACGGACAATACTATGTGGGTTATTGTGCAGGTTTCATCATTTGGATTTATTAAACTGCCAGTTTTGAAAGATCGGTTGTCAATTAAAAGATTGTCTGCAGATGCATGAGCCGGTTAATCACAGGAATTGTCAGGAAGTTCATCAATGCAGTTGGGACACTTGAATTTGTTATTTGTGGCATGCAAAGAAAATATTTATTAGTCTTTGGAATAAATTGTGTTTAAGTGTTCTTTAACACAGATGAGGTACGATCCATATGGGACTAGACTATGTCAACGATGGTAATTAAAAAATTTAATTATCAACCCAAAAGCCCCAATATATACAGTATATTAATTATTATTTCAGACCCCGAAAGAGGAGCGACTCGAAGGATCCTTGCCCGGGTGAAGATTTTTCCTTGAGCCTGCTCTGCCCACAACTACCACCATTGGCTATAAACAAAATGGTCGCCATTTTAGTTATGGTTGTCCTAAAAAAAATTTGTTTACATCAAAATTCTTGTTTCAACAGGTCCTTTACAGTGATGTATCACATGACTATTGGTCCCATTTGAAAATTTTGAGTTAACCCCTCCCCCACCAACCCCCTTTCGATCAAAATTGAACAATATTATGTTTCTTTAGCAGCCCCTCACTGTAACGAATATTGCCGCAAACCGCACTTAGCTATCTTAACAAATAAGTTAACCAAGATAAAGAGGGGTGCAAGTTACTTTACAGCCACCCTGTATAATATACTAACTGACCCGTACCGCGTTGCCCGTGGTGGTTGGTATTTTCAAACTTTTTCACGTAAGTGTTCCTTGAATACTTGTGCGTATCCTACTGTGGTCATGAAAAAAAAGACTGCGCTATTTAGGAAAGCACTGAAAATTTTATTCCTGTAAACTAAAAACTACTTATCTAACATGAAAGTTTTTACTAAGTTTGACTTTCACTTAATTACATTGGCAATGTTGCGAGCACCTACGGCCTTAGAGGAAGCCACATACCAAATTTCATTCCAATTCGTTCTTATAGGAATTTTTAGTAACTTAGTAACCCTTATGTACATTTCAATGACATGGTCATCATCCTCAGAGGGTTTTAACACTACTTAAGTACATAAGGGTAAGGTATTAAACTTAACTTACAATTTAGTTGTTTAGTTATAGTTTTTGTTCCTTGTTTTGTGGTTCGGGGTTTTATTTAAATCAGTCTAACTTTGAAGTATCAATATACAAATGTTCCTTTATTTGTTAGAAATAAATAATAGAGATGTGCTGAACAGTCAACTCTAGGAAACTGTTCTTTAAGAACAGATAAATTTCTCCAATACAATTTTGAATGCTCAACAAATGTAAAATTTTATCTGGGTGCTTCATTCAAAATGAAGCTAAGATTTACCAGGCATATATAAATTTCAGACGATATCAATTTACGTTTTAAAAATAAGTTGTTATAATTTTAGTACATTAACCTGTTTTTTGGGTTTTTTCTGGTAACCCGCTGCAAAGAACAAATTAAATAGTAAAATTGTCTAACTATTTAAAAACTAAAACAGCTTTATTTTTAAATACAAATTCACAGTATACAGTACAACCACATCGCCAGCATACTCACGTGCGTGCGAGAACACTGACACAAGGAGTGGAAACAGAACAGTAGCAGATGGCAGAGCATTGCATAACAGATGCCTGCCGGGAACAGCTAGGCTAGGCTACATCATGGAACATATTTAGAGAATAGAAAAGGTGCATTTTCATTGGCCTACAAAGAACAATGAGAACAGATAGTCTGTAATATTATTGGTTAGTGTAGTAGTGGCGTAATACAGAGATCAGCAGAGGGAACATGTTGGGAACAGATTACTTGTCCTCTTATTGGTCAATGTGGTTGTGTCATAGATATAGAGAGCAGAGAACAGATTTATTCAGAGAACTGTTCTTTGAACGAACAGACTAGTCTAGGGAACTGTTAGGCACATCTATACTAATATTATAAAGAGGTAGGCCTAATTTTTTGTTTGTTTGTATGTAGGGGGTAATCTCTGGAACTACTGAACCGATTGAAAAAATAGTTTTACTATAGCCCATCTCAGGTTAAGTTGAGGCAAGCAGGGTGGGTAATTAGGGTCGGTTTCAACCGTCATAAAACTGAACCTTATTAATGCCGCCTGAGTGAACCTGTAGGACACTCTAGTTTAAAATTGCAAGTTTGTATGTCTTAAGTGAAAATGAAAAAACGATATCATATTTCGTTTCATGATACTTTCCTGATAATTTTGATACCAAATTTGATTACATTTGGCCAACTTTGAGCTGTACTAGCATTATAAACTTTGTTAGTTGAAACAACATTACTAATATGGTTTACAACAATAAAGCCACACACTAATAATATATAACAATAATAATATATGGCTATGTTATAAGCCATAGTAATAACATATTATAATTACCATTTGTGATAGTTAAAACTTTCTCTCTGCGTTTCGGAGCTCATTTAATTATTAAATAGCTCGTTTTGCAGACTTGAGACTGCCAGAGGTCTGGTTTGGTCTTTCTTTTAGACCTTCGTCAATTTTTATATTTTATACTTTGTTTGTATTTATTTTTTTACAAATATTTACAGTTTAAATAATGTACATTGTTTCTTTAACAATCAATCATAATATATCAAAATTCATTCAAAATATTTACAGTGCTAAGTACGTTTGTCTTATAATAGTTGGACTCTGCAGGAAGAGGTGTTTGGTAAACATTAGAGGTGTTTACTCTAATGTGAGTGATGATAAGAATATTGATAAGAATAAACCTAATGAATTATTAATAAACTTGATAATTGTTATTAAATGTTAGTTAATGCAATATCAATTTATAAATACAAATTTAATTTTGTAATTTGTTGTATTGAAAAAAAAACAATTCCAACACTTTTAAGGCTCGGCTCCCTACATTCAAAACGGCGAAGTTCTTAAAGTAAAATAGATTGTGGGTGTTGTGGTGTTGATTGCTAAGATTTTGTGCAATATCTCTTATTGCAACTGAGTAAAAAATTAATAAAGTTAACTGTTTTTTACTATTTATATCATACGTTTATGAAAACAATAAAACAGTTTTTGAAAATGTATTTAGAAATAAACATCCGCATATGACAGTACTTAAAAATGAAACCAAATTTTTAAATTTATTCCACAAATTAACAGAAAAAATGACTTATTCTGTAGCATTGCTCTTATGGGAATGAGATTCAATATGGCGGACAGGGTAGCGGCCCCTTAAGTCGGCCGATTAACAAGGTACAAACACACAATTGTGTGTATTATGGTAAATAACGATACAGTATCGAGTTTTTCTCAAATAATGATTATTTATTACATATTTAAATATGAACTTCTCTAGTACATTTTTGTGGCTTTATTGTTGTAAACCATATTAGTAAAGTTAATTCAACTAACAAAGTTTATAATGCTAGTACAGCTCAAAGTTGGCCAAATGTAATCAAATTTGGTATCAAAATTATCAGGAAAGTATCATGAAACGAAATATGATATCGTTTTTTCATTTTCACTTAAGACATACAAACTTGCAATTTTAAACTAGAGTGTCCTACAGGTTCACTCAGGCGGCATTAATAAGGTTCAGTTTTATGACGGTTGAAACCGACCCTAATTACCCACCCTGCTTGCCTCAACTTAACCTGAGATGGGCTATAATAAAAAGCTTCACTATCCCTAAGTAACATAAGCTGTAATTCATTTTGATAAAAACATTTTTTATTTCAATATTTGTAAATTTAGCCAGAAAACATTTCTTAGGTTAGGCCTAGACTGATGAACCAACACATATTTCTCAAATGTAGGCCTATTTACATTCATTACCATAGCAACCAATTGAAAAAAATAACAGATAAAACAGCTATTTGCTTTAATATTTCCATTAACACCTGATTTCAAACTTTGAAGCGATAATTTGTATTTCTAACTTTTAGGTTAGGTTTTTATTAAAGTGTTGACCTGAGCCTTGCTGTTTCTTTTAACCTTTATTATAACTGCTGCTATAAAATATACGAAATAATTTGATTTGAACATTAAACATTATTTTCCATCTTAGCTTTGGAGATATTATATACACCTTTATTACAAAGAAAACATAACATGATTATGTATTCAGAAGGATCACGCAGGGGTTTCCCTAGTCTATAATAAATACACTCATACCATAAAGTGAAAACAATGTTTAGTTTTTATAATATCTGTATATAGTTTAAATATAGCTTTAGTGTTGTTAAAGGGTTAAGATTTCATAGTGATTATTATTTGTGCCCTATGGAAGATCGATCGCCTTGGCCTAACTTTTAAGTGCAAGAGGTTTTCTGCATTAAATTAATTTAGATTATTAAAATGAAGTTTTCAACTAGAATTATGAGACAATTGAGGTATTATTGTCGTAAATTCTCATCAGTTCAATGTCCTCACATCATGCTTCTTGGATGAAAAGCTTGCTTAGTGGTCATTGTTGGCTAATTGCTTAAACAATTTGTTTTTCTTAAATAATAGTTGATTTGAATGATTTTAGCTATGGTAAGCAACGC
The DNA here is from genome assembly GCA_018207615.1 of Philaenus spumarius. NCBI lineage: Eukaryota > Metazoa > Arthropoda > Insecta > Hemiptera > Aphrophoridae > Philaenus > Philaenus spumarius. The sequence goes on along the minus strand of JAGFPH010003575.1, from coordinate 130,975 downwards.
AGTGGTGGAATCTTCAACCCCTGTCAAACAGTTTGTTAGGCAAATGCAAGAAGGCAAAGTCGATGGTCAGCAAACGATCAATTGCAGTATACAATGTGTCAACACACCAAGGAAAGGACAGGTTAGTTGATTTGAAAGTATAAGGAATACACATTGTTTAAAACACCCACAAATAGAATGGCATGTACAAAATAGTTCTTGTACCGTATGGTAGGTCTGTGACTACTTTTTGTCTTTCAGTTCTTTTAAAGGTATAAATTAAGGGAAACAGAAGTACCAAAAGCGTACAGAGCAACAATAGCTGTTTTGATGAAGAGTACTTTATTCTCTGTTTGATGTTATCATTTATTAATGAGGGATGTTCAATTTTATTATTAGTTATTTGAACATTTGCCATCATTTGTGTGTTAAAATCAATACACGGCAATACCATTACGCACAGTGTTAAAATAAATAATTCGACCACGCAGCTGAACCGCTGACGTGAGTTGATCAAATTTCTAAAATTAAGTTTATAGGCCTATGTGTTAGGGTTTCAACCAACAATTTGGGAAATAGGTATATTCACGACGGTGCTGAATAGCTGCAAAATGGTTTGCATGCCATTCCGTATATTGGGAGTATTTTCAACACACAACGCCTACCCCCGTATTGGGAGTATCTTCAATACACAATGCATTGCGTGCTTCGCACGCCAACTCTACGGTAAAATGCACCACATGGCTTTGAATCGGGTACTTTTATGTTTTTTACATTTTGATCAATTTTGGGAGATCCAAGCAAGCTAAAAGGTCGCGTAAAAAACAAAATGTGCAGAATAACGGTTTACATTTATATTTGTAGAAAAAACTTTAAAAAAACTTTTATTTTGGTAGAAAAAATCTTAAAAAATAGTTACTTCCGGTCAAAAAACGTGCTTCCGGTTGTTGGATTTTTTGGCTAATGAACTCGTCCGAGCCAAGCCACTCTCCGACTTTTTCCGTTTTCGGAATCACAGGGTTTGG